>VXBA01004277.1:1794679-1988676 GCA_013399895.1 Serilophus lunatus
GCGCCGGGGGTGAGGCAAGGGCGGGCAGCGGGGCTGCGCTGGCCCCGGCGCTCTCCGTGACACGCCGCGTCGGCAAGAGAGGGGTTCGCTCTTGTCTCGGTGGAAACGAGCCCCTTCTTTTCTTGGGCCTCCGTCGCTGCTCCTAAACTCACTCCCTGCTCTGGGGGACAGGGTGGTGTCGCCCTGACATAGTGCCCGGCCCCGTTGTGAGGGGGTGAGCGGGGCCGGGGATGCGGGAGAGCGCGGGGACCCCCGCGGGCTGGGCTGGGCTGGGCTGGGCTGGGCTGGGCTGGGCTGGGAGGGCGCCGGGATTCCCCCGCGCCCCCGCCTGGCTTGGGCCACGCAGCGACTCGGGAGGTGGCTCATGGCCGTGGGTCTGCCAGGGAGCTGCTGCCCTTCCCAGGCGAGGAAGGTGACATTTAGCTCGATTATCCTTCGTCTCGAATGATGCCAACAGACCCGAGGGTAGCAGGGTGTCGCCAGGGGAAGAACAGGGATTTGAAGTACATCGAGTGTATTTTAAGCTCGGTCACGTTTGTGGGCCAAAAAGCAGCGATTTGGTTGGCAGTGACTAACCATGCAACAAACAGTGCTTTACTCTCAACTCCCCTTTTGCCTCCTAGGCTCCAAAATGAGTGTTTTGGTATGATGAACTCTGCTGTGGCAGTGGCTATGCAGAAGGGGCGTGTGTCCTCCCTGTCCCTTCGGGAGACATCCCGTTTCGTTAGTCCGGACGGGGGCGTTACTGTAGAGCTCGTTTGGTGGATTGGAGAAAAGGAGTAGTTGCACTACATCATGTAGCAGTCTGTTGCTATATCAAAAGCAGTGTCCCTCTGGTTTTGGGTAATGTCTTCATGCGTGGTTTGGGATAAGTGAATTAAAGAAAATGCACGAAAAGTGTTTGTGTCCTCCTGTTCTTGTGCAGCTCATTCATTTACAGGCTCCTGCATCACACAGACTGTTCCTTTTCTTCAGTGGCACCACTAGTTATAGGAACAGGCATTGTGCAGAGTGTGCTTTCTAAGGGCATAATCTTTGTGTTTTGCCTTTTTGGTGGTACTTCTGTAAGTCGTAGCAGTAGGTGCTGGTATTCTTACTAGTCTTACGCCTTTTCCTTTCCAATTACCTAGGGGACTGTTTTGCTGCATGTCTCTCCCTTTCTGGTTGTGATTTTCCAGTTAGCATTGGGATCTCCTAAATGATGTCTGCAACTCCTTTCTCAGGCAGGCCTGACGGGCTTTGTGCAGGAAAAGTCCTTGGAAATCTGCACCAGCTTCTCTCACCAAAAGTGTATGGGAGTTATCCAAGGTTTTAACCTCGAGAGGATTACAGTAAGTTGGATTTATATTTCGAAGTACAGCTCTGTTGACCTGTCTGTCCAAGATAAAAACCTGGAGAGAGATAAAACAATTTCCATGCAAGTCACTACCATTGGTCTGCATAGCATTTTTCCCCTTGTTGCTGACAGTATTCTCACACTTTGTTTTTTTTTCCTTAGTTCGTTATTGTAGCACCCAATGGAGGTATCTTAAAATGACAAGCAAAATCAGCCTATTGAGAGCCTCTATATAATTATTGAAGTGGGCCATTCTGCTGCTACTAACAGTGGTCTGAAATTCACTTGTCATGTGGGATTTGTATATGGCTTTTTATGTCCTGCTCCAGCTGCTTTGTGCTGTAATAAACTGTAGTTTGGATGGTACTGTTAGACTTAAGAAGAAGCTAAAGTGCAAAATAATGTTATTCTTGCTCTTTTATTTGTGATGGAAAAGCAGAGGCTGTAGAGGAAAGTTTGAGGAGCTTCTTGCATAGAGAGATTTCTGTTCTTAAGAAATGTGTTGCTTTGGATTAACTGGAAAAGAGCTTCAGAAGTTTCTTTGTCCTTTTCAGCTGGAGAGGACCTTTTGGAATTAAATGAAATTAATTTCCGTGTGTACTTGTGATGGTGCTGTGCTTGTTTTGATTGCTGTGTTTTGGTTTTTTTAATCCCATGCCTTCAGGTAGAAAAATCTAATTGATTGAGTTGTTTCTGATTCTGAAAGTTGTTGGTGGCACTTCAGAACAGACGTATGCTAGTGCAGAGATTTTTCTGGAGAGTTGGGAGAATGGGGCAGGAGTGAGGATTTTTTAATCTGGTTACTTTTACACTGTTGCTAAACTTCTCTTTCTGCAAGCAGTTTCTTATGCCACTTGGATTCTCACAAGAAGAAATTTGCTTTTAATTTATTCTTTGCATGAATAGTGAGATTGAAGAGAACAGCAGTCTCTAAATGAGATTTGGATTGCTCCTTAACATAATAAGGTCTTTAAAGCCTCAATCTACTTATATTCTATGTACAGCCCAGACCTATTTGGGAGGAGAGACCAGAGACATGATTACTTCCTTGCTGTATGTTTTGTGCATACCCAATTTAAGATTCTGTACAGTAAAGACCTGCCCTGTCAGTCATCTTTATTCCTAGTGTGGCTCAACGCCAAACTACACCAGCCTCATTTTAATTATTTATTTAGCTGGCAGGCAGACAGAAGTGTGCTGTTTGCAGCCATCCAGGGTAGTGAGGTGTTGCTCTGCATGGGATGTAGAGAATAGAATTGGTGGGAAGAGTGTGACTGGCAACAAAACTGATGACATACTCTTTGGAGAGTGGACCTGGCAGTTGTCTTTATCTACAACAGCGACGATTTAAATGGTATCAGCTCTTCTTCACTGAACATAATAATAGCTCTGTAAAATCCTTTCATTTTTAACTGGGAAGTACTTTTGAAGAACATGCTGTAACTGTTGGGTTCTGTGGAGAAGATACGGAATATGGTCATATATGAAATGAAGCAGGAGCTGGGAGCTTAACTCTGTGGGCAAGGCCAAAGTTGCCAGGGCCCAGTTCATGTTGCCTTCCATGGAAGCAAAATACTGTTGGAGAGATGAGTAAGAACTGTTTTTCTCAAAGAATAGCGTTGTTTAAAGAGTTTCTGATGTCATACATAAAATGAGGAAAAAATGTGTTAACTAGTGTTACCTGGAAGTTTTTGAGCCTCAGATGTGAGGAGAGCTACCAGAAGAGAGCTCGTTGGAGTTCAATATGCCAATTGGCAAGCTGGTGAAATCCTGCACAGGGTGGCTGGATGACTTGTGCACATCATTGGATATTTCATGTCCACTTCCTTCAGGTGATGGGTATGGGAAATGCCAAGCACTGTGAACACCTGGGATAAGGTGCAGCAATACTTAACAGAAACACAGGAAGGAAAAATGTTTGCTGTGACCTGACAGTGGTATAAATAGGTTACTCTTAATTTTTCAGCTTTGTAATTGGCTCTTCTACATCTTCTACATAGATCCATGCAACCTATCATGTCTTTCCTTGGGGTAGAAACCAGCTCTCACTTTGAGTCGAGTTTGTTGTCTAGAGATGACAGAGAAGGAAGATACAGGGCAGCATTCCCAGTGAGGCCAGTCTATCTGGAAAATATAATAGGAGATAAGCACCCAACTTCACACTGTGTTGATCCCAGCATGCTGTGGGAGAGTGAATAAAGCTCTTCTGAGTTCCCTGAATACTTGAGGCAGGAGACATGGGGGACCATATCCCTGTCGATGTGGAGCTTGTTTGATTGCCTTGTCACACAGTCAGTGCAGTCAGTGTTGTAGATGCTCCGTTTGGAGTTTAGCTGTGTTTGCCTCTTTCTTTCATTTTCCTACCTCACTTCAGGGACTGTTTCTAAGCTTTTAAAAAATACATCTTTATTAGTTATCTGTCATCATCAGTGGCATTTAGTCTTGTTGCTTTTTCATCCTCTTCCCTGCCTCCTCCTCCTCAGTGAATCACAGGAGGGTTATTTTTCTTAGTCATTAACTGTAGGTGTTTGCACACCCCGGCACAGGCAGCTCAGGGGGAAAATTTAGCAGACAGCTGTCTGGCAATTTGGAATTAAATCATAAATACTTTTGTGGGTTCTAATTAATTTTTTTTGTAAACAAAAATATATATATAGTAACTATATGATTCTTTTCTACAAAAAAGTACAGTTATTTTGTTGTATTCATTATGAGAAGTGGAGATGGTTATAACTTGGCCCCACCTCACAGTGAAGTATTATGACTGTTTTTTTCCTTTGTGATACCCCATGTATTTATCTCACTGATGCTTTTTTGGTATTGACTTTTATTTTCAGCTCCATTTTTTTAGAACTCCACTTTAGATTCTGACCATGGCTTGCTGTTCATGGAGAGTTATTTTGAAATTGGTTTTGTGCTTTAAATCAACATCTTACCTTAGTTCAAATTAACTGTAATTGCCGGTACAAAAGTTTTTAGGAGCCAAGATACCACTCTTCTCAAGAAAATTTAATAGATTAATAGCATCATTAAAGTTAGAGTTTATGTATCTGAGGCCAGTCCTAACTCACTGTGTGCTTGTAAGAACTGATGCTGTTGATGAGTGGGACAGAGGACAGATTCTCTGTGGGTCTTATCTTCTTTGATCTTCTGGAGCAAACATATTTGATACCTTTCCAGGTTTCTAAAGGAGTGTAACAAACACTTTGAAGATGATCTAATGATTTTTTTTTAAATGGAAAATCCAAGAAATGAAATGAAAAAAACAAACATAAACATTGAAGCACCCTGTAGAGATTTATCCTCATTACACATCATTTTCTATTCTGTTTTATACTTTCCTATGCCATTTTTGTATTGGCTATATGGTTGTTCTTTCAGTGCGTTGTTTGGAGACAAGTAGACTTGGACCTAATGGTGTAGGAGCAAATGTTCATGAAAAATGTGGAAAATGCCTTGCTTCATAGACTAAGGAGCTTGTCTATACTTATGCTGATGTGGAGAGTTAAATATGTCACCAGTATTGGATGTCTGGAAGTACAATTAAGTTTGTGAAGTGAGCGTTGCTCTTGCTGTAATCTTACTTAATGAAACAATGTAAATTTTGAGATATTTTGAGACCCTGCCCTTGGCCACTTATGTTGAGAGGGAAATAGTAGTGAAAAAGACCTTCCAGATCAGGTTTTCCTTCTACCTGGACTTTTGGATAAGCTCTGGAGCTCTCATGGTCATATGCTGAGTGTTCTGTTCTAACCTGACAGGGGAGTTTAGAGTGGTGTTACCAAGTGAGGGGCATCATGACCTCGGGTGAGGGACTGTACATGTTGGCCTTCTCCTTCTTGCTTGCGGTGATTCAGTGGGTAGCTATGAAAAAATTGATTAGAGTATTTAACAACAGATCACTGACTTTCAAAATTTCTTAAAATACTAAAGAAAACCCACATAGCTGGATTAGCTGAAGCATGACTGATAAGGAAATTGTAAGCTAAACACCTATTTTGAAAATAGAGAGGACTGTGTGACCTAACCATGTGAAAAGTGACCCAGTGCCTGCAAAAGAATGGATCAGAGATCCATCTGGCTTGGATGTTACCTCATTTTGGTGTTTACTGTTTTTTGTTTCTCCTGTTCACAGATTAAAGTACGATATAAAATGGAAATGTTATTTTCATGCCTCTTAGGTAATGGAAATAAACAAGTAATTAATTCAGAACTGTGATAATGACTGTTCAGGTGTAAAGAGAGAAAGGACGACGGCGAAGCAGAGTGGCTGGGTGAGATTGCAGGTGTCTCAGAACTGACAGTGAAAAATCACCTGGGAAGCTGATAAGGTGAGTAATATTTATTGTGTTCTGTGGTAGATGTGTGTTCTAAGGAGTCATATAATGGGATTTTGGTCAGTGGAACAGCACAGAAATACTGACCTGTTACTGACCAAGATGATTGCTACAAGTGCGTGTTTTGCAAGCACAATAATTGTGCTTTTTGTTGCTGGCCTCAATAGTGCTCTTTCCACTGTGGTGCTGAAAATTGTCACATTTTTGTACTGCTTTATGAGGAAAACTTGCTGAAAGCCATTTATAACAATAGTTGTGCTACTGGTGCTTGAACAGGGGCCAGAATGATGTTGGATTAAAGGGCGTTTTGCCCTTCAGTTAAATGGCACTTTGCAAAATGCTTATCCACTTTGTATTGTGCAAACATGGGACTTGTAGGCTTGCAGTGGTAAGGCTGCATCAAAGGTCAAGGTACAAAAAGTTGGAGAACACAATGTGAATAATGATCAATTTGTACCAAATATAGGTAAAATATGCTTCTGAATTTTATAGTTATAGAAATAATAAACAAAAAAAACCTCCCATAAGTAAGTTTTTTAAATTATGACTTTTTTGGTTGGTAGAGCTATGAGATTACAGAGAATTTTTTAACTAAAACTGGTAAATATGATTGTTGAAATTCATGGGCCAAGCCACTGCCAAAAATTCTGCAACTGTTTAACGGAAATGCTGCTATTGAAGGAAACTTGGGTCAGGAGAAAGTGTGTACCTTCCCTTTTTACTTTTGGTAATTGTTTTATGCACATAATATATGCTAATGAGCAGCTTATTCTGAATAATGGTTTTTATTGTGCATACAAGCAACGGATAGTCTTTCAAGGTGAAATTCTAGATCAGAATGGACAGTTGTCTTGTCCTGTCCCATCAAAACCATATGTGAGCTCACTAGATTTTAATTTGATTTGCTGTGATGTTTAGATAGATGGAGGAAAGACTGGCATGGTATATGTGACATGCAATAATGTGTTTGAGAACTAGTACTCTTTTTTGCTAGGATAGCTTTACATGCAAGCCAAGTAATTACCTCCATGTGAAGAGGAACATAGTTTGAGAGAGTATAGTGCTGCTTTGTTTGTTGGCACAGATGAAAAGATGATTGAATGTGTGCTGCTGTGGCCTAAATTCTTGGATACCAGGAAATCCAAATTTGCTCTAGAGGAAATTTTTGTGATTGTTCAAGACATTATGAGGGCACATTTGGCAGTGGGTTAAAGGGTGGAATAAGAGAATACAGCTTCAACCAAATGTTCTATTTCTCCCTTCTCGCCTGTTTCAGATGTCATCTCTACCAAGGAGGGTGAAATCTGAAGCCAAAGCCTTTACATCAGAAGAACTGCCTTCATTTCTTAATTCGTAAGATCATTTTTTCCCTTGGGGTTTTTTTAGAGGTTTGTGCTAAGCATGAGCAATTGCCAGAGAACAACACTTAGTTTCTGAGTAGTTGATTAAAAAATTTTCTTGCATAAAACTTCAGTTAGAAAACACAAATTACTTACGCTTCTTCATGCTCACAGTGAAGACAGGGTGAAAGGGAATTGCCAGTTGTCCGAACAGAATCAGATGTGTACACACCCCAGGAAATAGCTTCATAAGGGTTGAAAATTGTTCAAGCTATTACCTCTGCAGCAGTATGAAAGACAGGTATTTGTTGAGTCTACTTGGTTTTCTGTTAATTTTTCCTATTTGCTTTCTTTTATGCCAGAAAACTCACACTAGCTTGTCTATGTATTTTTTTATCCTTCTCATAAGCAATATTTTTGATTCATTTGCTTTTCAGGAGCTCTGAATCAGAGGAGGAAGAGGAGGAATGGGAACCAAAAAGTAAAATTACCAAGAGACCTCGTTTGCCAAAGAAAAATGAGGCAAAACCTAAAAAAGCTGCTGCTCCACGGTCAGCTGTGGGCAAGAAAATGGTCAAGAAGGTAGCAATAAAAGAGGAAATGGTGAGTGTCTATAAGCCAGAAACATGTAATTACTGCTTTTGCTAAGTAATGTGACCAGAATTTTTCCAACTCTGGTTCACTTGGTTGCCTGAGTCTGAGTAGCTCATACAATTCCACTGTTCCAGTGAATATTCAATATGTTGGATAAACTTGACTTTCTTTTGCATTAAAGTGTCCGTAATCTAGGGACTCTTCTTGAAAGTTTTGGCTGACAATAATGAGACGTGGTTTTCCCTGGACTATGTAAATATAAAAACGTCTCTGTTTTCTCTGTAACACCTCTGGTTTCTGTATTGCTTCTCTGACATCTTCCATCTATTCACTGACTGGCTACCACAAAAAAGGGAGCTCGTGCTTACGTTTCCTTGCACGACTGTCTGACCCAGTAAGGATTGCAGTTTTATTATGATTGATACAAACTACTGTTCTATTGGAAATTACTTACTTCTGTCAAATGTTAACATCAGAGATGATGTCATGACAGAAGCCAGAAGGACTGGCTTCTGAAGATGACCTCTGGGGAAATTCAGGAATTGTCTAAGGTTAAACTGTATCTTGCAGACCAAGTCTCTGCTCCAGTTCCCATGCTGGGAAGCTAACACCTTATTAGAAGAGTGCTTACCTGCTCTGCTGTTTGCTCTTTTGTTGAGATGAATTGTGGCAGAGACTGTAGATCAGTGTCTTCTGAATGAGAGTCCTGTTAAATTCTTTCCAGGATAATTTTATTTGATATTTTAAATAACAGTTCTGCTGGGTGTATTTGTATGATTTCCTCCATGAAAAAGGTATTTCCCTGCTGGACAGAGAGAATACTTGGGAAAATGATGTCTGGTAGCCAGTCTTTCTAGACTTTAAATGTTGATCAGCTTTGCAACAGTCAAGACTTAATATGATTTCAATATATTTTTTGGCAGGATGTATCCTTGCCTATTGCACCTGTAGAAGATAATAGAACGCAACTTCTAAAACCTAAGGAAGAAGATGTAGGTGCTAAACCAAAAAGTTTAAATCAAATACCAGAAGTGCCTAAAAAAATGGAAATGAATTCATTCCACGGGAAAACCAAGAAGAATTTAGGGAGTGATGAAAAACCCTCAACAAGTATTCCTATAGTGGGAAATCAAGTGAAACATGAGAAATGTGAGGAGGCTTTTGCATTTGATGAACCAGCCTCTAAAAAGATTAAGTTGACTGCATGTCCTGAAGGAAAGCCAGTTAAAAGTCATGGGGGCAACAAAATAAAAGAAGAGTTTGAAATGAACTGGGATATTGTACAGGTATGAGATATTTTCCTTTTCTGAGTTACCAGTGAAACTATTTCATATATAATTAGCACTTAGAATCTTAACATACAGTTTCAGTTTTCTTTCCTTTAACCTCTGCTTAAGTTGTCATATACGTATATAAATACAGATGTTGGTTGGTAACTGTTAAAACTTCAATGTTCTGATATCTGTGGCTTTGGCAGTCCTTAGTACAAAGCTTGGCTGTAATGGTTTGCATGTTTCATATTTATTAGCACACTGTTTCTTTTGTGGATATACTCAATTGAAACTCCTGCAGGAAGGGTTGCTGAAGGATTTGGGATGTCTGTGTGCACAGTTTCACAATTTGAGATTTAGTTAGTGCGGGTCGTTTCATTGTAGAGACTCATTTGAGAGTTTTTATCAGTTTACAGCCCTATCAAGGTGGAGATTGTGTTCCTCACACATCAAGGGAGTGATATCTTCTTTGTTGTTGTATGATGTTAACTTTGAAGCCATTCAGGTGAAGACAGTTTTAGGATAGCTCTTGTTCTGGGAGACTGGATATAGTTATGGAAGATTTTAACGTGAACAGAATGGGAATAGATAGGACACATTGTATTCATCATCCTTAGAACCGTCTGCTTAAGAAGGCTGTAAAGTTTTGTTCATGAATTTTGTAAAATATTTCTCAAAACACAGATGGAGAATTTGATCCTTGCGTATTGCTGCTCTGAAAGAAGTGATTATGACTGTACAGGAGGTGTTACATTTTTAGGCTTCAGAATAAAACTTTTGAAAGGCTTTTGTATCAACTATCTATGGAATAACTGTAGTGAAGTGCAAACTAACTATGATAGCTCAAATATTACTAAGATAAGGTGCTTATATAGTTTATAATGGATTCCACATTGATACATTATAACTTTATCTTTAGAAATCTCACTTTATGTGAAAATCATGAACTTTGCAAGGCTTGGTTCATCTTGAAACTGTTAGTAGTATCATGCTAGTTTCCTGTTATTGATTGAGTGGGATTTGGATCAGCTCTGGCTTTGTGGGTTTTGTTTGTTTGTTTAGTTTAACCATGAAGTATGCCAATGTTGGCTTAAGAAAAAAATTCCAAGTTATCTGAGATGCCATGTGCAGTTTATTGTCTTGTTATTTTGTTTTATAATTTTGATTTATTCTTTTTTCTGTTCCCAAGAGGCATTCCTTCCTGCATTTTTTTACTGTGGTTACAAGTTTCTGGAAACACTGGTTGCTGAAATACTGGGTGTGGTGGCTGGGTGCACAAGAAGGCTCTACTCTTGGGGAGAACAGTAGTCCCTGGTGGCCAGTGGAATATTCTAGGAGTAGTTTTGGAGGTTGAGTGAAAGGCTGTTGAACACAATCTACCACCTCTCTTAAATGTGTTTCTGTTTGTTTTTTGTGTTTTGTTGGTTTGTTTTCTTTCCCCTTTGACAGGCCTTGTCAGAAATAACAAATGTTGAGCCGTGGGTATGTGCAAACTTAATTCGTCTCTTTCAAGAAGAAAACACAATTCCTTTTATTGCTCGGTATCGAAAAGAGCTCATTAATAATCTGGAGGCCGATGCCTTGAGAGAAGTGCAGCAAACACTGGAAGAGCTACGGTGAGTAAGTTAACACAAGGAAATATCTGGGTGGGAGGTAAGTGACAACTGACTGCTGCTGCTGTGTCCCTTTTCTTGGCACTTTGTACACACTACAACTATAAAAGGACTCATAAGAAAAAAAGTTTGAAACTGAGTTAATTATGCTTGATACCTGTCTGGAGTTTTGTTGGGTTTTTTTATCAGTTGGGTTTTTGTTGTTGTTTTTTTTTTTTACTCTAAGTAACAAGAAATCTAACGTTGTTAATTGCCAGAGAAAAAACCAACATCTTAATTTTTTCGCAGTTTGTTACAGCTGCACAGAAAAAACTTGTACTAAAAGAGTAATTTATAGTTGCTGGAGATACGTAGCCAAATGAGATGTAAGCTGCATTCTTAGAAAAAGAATCACTGAGAATCCCTTGACTTCCTGCATGGAGCAGGGAAGCCTCTAGCAAAGAGCCCTTCTTGAAGTTGGAGTGTACTAGGAGGGTACATTAAACTATCCCAGACCATTGCAGCAAAGAAATGATCAGCAAAGCTTTTTGCCGCAATGGACAAGATGAGACAGCTTTCATTCCTTCTTGCTTCTGGATGGCCACGTGTTCTTGAGATAGCAATCGAATGGACTCACCAGCTGTTCAGTCAGCATGGTGTCTTCCTCCCTGTACTCCCTGCTATCCCCCACCAAGAGATTCTTTCCAGAGAGGGAAAGTGCCTCTGTTTGCAGTTGCTCCTGTGTATCTTGTTGAAGACCTAGAAGTTTCAATCTTGTAGCCTGTACTTGATGCTGTAGAGCTACCTCTGTATGAATTGCAGCTGTAAACACTCATCAGCATGGGTTTATCTTGGGGCCTTTTTATTTGGCATCTGTCAGTAACCTGGCAGAAATGTATGTAACAGTAATGACTATTGGTATTGTTTGATGATTTTTCTTAAAGCTACCACAAGATATTTTGATACAGTTTTGAGCTAATTTGAGAAAGAGAATAAACTTTCAGATTATTGGATTTGGTGTCTTGAGGATTATCATGAGATACCATCTCTGGGGTTCCACTGAGTTTTCAGCAGTGGTCACAAACTTTTTAATTCACTGTGAAATGTGACTGTTTAATATTAATCTCTTGCATTTTAGTACTGTTGCAAAGAAGACACATGCAATGATACAGAAGTTGAAGAAAGAAGGGAAATTATCTGGTTGCCTTTTAAAAGCATTGTTGAATTGCAGAACTTTGGAAGAACTGGACCATGTGGTCAGTACTCTAGTTTCATTCACATCAGTCTTAGTTTAAATCTAATTTTACATAATGTCCAGTGCATAACATGACTGAAATATTTCCTTCCTTTTTTATAATTGTGTGTTTTCTTCTCTTACAAGTCTGCACCTTATAAAACTGGGAGTAAAGGCACCAAAGCCCAGAGAGCCAAGCAGCTGGGATTAGAACCCGCTGCTCTCTCGCTTCTGCAGAATCCTGTGGAACTCAATCTCTTTTCTTACATTAGACCCAGTACCAAAGGTAAGTGCTGTGCTTCTGTGAGCAATAATGTCCTAAATGTCTCAAAATGTTTTAAAATGGGAATTATTTTAATTGTTCTTATGTTGCTGGAAGTCAGGCAACTACTTTAAATTCAACAGTACTTTAAGCAACATGTGGTTAGAGTTTATATTTAATGCCATGACTCTCCAACTTTTTCTGCCTCTTTGTATTGTAAATTATGGTATACAGGACACAGAACTCAGGGGACCTTGTAGCTGACATCTGTATTTACTGTTGAGAGAGGAAACCACACCACACACCTGAAACTTCTCCATGGTTCTTCTCAAATTGTTTCCCAAAGATTCAATGCTAATTGTACAAGAGGCTTATGCTCATACTCTGAATTGAAGGAAATGTCATCCAGCAAAGCATCTCTTAATAAAAACTGGTCTTGGTGACTGGGATTGAGCAGGAATTTTTGTTACTGAATGATAGCGGGGATTGGAGAAGATGTCATCTCTTGAAATGTGAGCAAGAAGTTTTAACAACGTGATTGTCATACACAAACTGCAAAATTGTGTGTCTCTGTGAATGCAGTTATGTGTGAATCTGTAGGGGGCAATCTCTGACAATAAAATGCAAGGATTGCTGCAGCCTTCTGTATGATGTTCTATTCTCCCCTGCTCCAACACATACTTCTTGAATTTCAACGTAAAGATACTGAACCTCTTTATTAAGACTGACTCTTACTCTTCCCGCTTCAATTTATTTAAGTATTTCTTATAAAACTTTGCTAATTTTGCATTGAAAATCAATTTCCAAATATTCTGATTATTTGATTCCTGTGTTTTAGCATGTATCATGACTTCATACAGCAGTGTATTGCAGCCACCTATCTGACTATTCTGGCAGAGTCTAAACAGCCACAAGAAAATCATGGTGGAAATTCAAATAAATTATTTAGTGTATATTCAGAAGGAAGTGCTATTTGTTGCATAAATAAGTTTTTGAAAGTCAGTGTGCCTATTTTCAATTTTGTGCTAAAAATAAGGCTGCTTAGGTTTATATAATGGTTTGCATTTGAAAGACATCAGAAATTATATACATCTTTCAAATGGGTCACTTTTATCAACTTAGGAGCCAGTTTGACAACCTATGTGCAGCTAGAGATCAGAGTGAATTTTTTCTTTAAAGGAATGAGCCATTTGCAGCCCAGAAAAGTTTTCATCATATCTTAATATTTTGTTCTTTTAAAGTCTCAATGTTTTTCAACTTATACTAAAAATAAGCTGAAATAAAAACAGTAATTCATGTTTCAAAGCCAGACCTTGAAAGTTAAGGAAGCAGACTCACTAGAAAACTTTGTGAAAACTTTATGAATGGTCAAATACTTTTCTAATTACATGAGCATTTGCTGGTGGACACAGTAAAATACCCATGGGAACTTTATGATTATTTCTTTAATTCTGACTGGTTTTGACCTATGCCAAAATTTTACAACTTCTGATAAGTTCAGGCATTTAATAATTTATTCTTACTCTCCCTTTTTTTTTCTCTCTAGCAGACAAGTTTAGCTTCCTCATCTTAAAAAAGGGCAAGGTCAATTATTTATGGTGTCACTTTTTTATACTGTAACTTTATAGCCCAGTCAGAAGCAGGGTTCTGGGTTCAATATAATGAATAACTAGAGCTATGTTATCTTTTTAAATGGTGTTAATAAAGATCTTTCAAGACATTTGTAGTCCACCAGACAACAGAATGAAAAATAATGTGTGCTGAAGGGGATAGTTAGTGCTGCATTTGCCAACTCTAGGGTTGTTGCCTTTGGCTCTGAAGCATTTGTTACTGATTGTTGCTTGAAACAGGCTTAGATTTATTGAATTAAAATACAAGATGTCAATTTCATTTCATTACCTTTTGATTCTGGTCCAATTCAACCTCTCTGCAAAGGAGAATCACTTGCCACTTTTTCTGGCCTTTTGAAGTGACGGATGATTCTGCCTATTGGAAAGTAACTGGATGATGTTGTTTTCTCTCTAGAGATATGAAGACATTTATAACTTCTTGTCACTGAACATGTTTTACAACTTCAGTGTTTTGTAGGAGAGGTTGACCTCAAAATTGTCATTGTGCAAAGTCCTGCAACAAAACAGTAGAAATATAAAACTATTGCACAAAGAAAAGACAGGATTGCCTGCGAAGGATCTTAGACAGTTTCTCTTATCAGTAGCAAAATGTTTAGACTTCTCTTGCAGTTACTCATTTTATTAAAACCTCAAAAATTATACTTAAATATCCAATTTTACTATTGTAAATAATTTATGTCACTAATGTCAAGAGCTGTTAGCATCAATGTCATTATAATGAGAGAAAAATTTTTCCTTTGTCATTTTGACTTATGGTACTGCATTGGTTGCTTTAGGTTTATTAGAAATGTAATAGTTTCAAATGTTTTGGAAAGGAAGTTTAGTTGATAAAGAAATTTCAGTGAATTAGAATTCTTTGAATCCTCTGCATGTCAGTCAGATATCTTTAATCAGTTATCTTTCAGCTTTTATATATTAATGCTTGTGCAGTTGTGTAAAGCAATTTTTCATATTAGTTTTATCTATAATTATTAACTATATTATATTGACTGTATACTCTATAATTACTTTTCATCTAAGGGCTTGCAACTATCCAGGAAGTAGAGGCTGGAGTACAGCATATTTTGGCAGACATCTTTGCTAAAGATAAAGATACACTGGATTTTATCAGGAAATTGTAAGTTTGATTCTTACTTTCTAAAATTTCCTGATTACATGGTAAGACTCAGTCTCCAGCATGCAGATCCAGAACTTTTTTAATAATGTGAAAACAATGTTTCTGTGGCATTGATGAAGGTCCATTCATTGTGTACATTCATTAGCCCTTCTGCCTGTCTGACTGTCAGCGGAGGAAAGACCTGCTGTGAGCACAGTATGATGCTGTGACTCCCAAAGAATAAAAATTCTGTTTCTTTGTGAAACAGAAGTGATTCTCCCTTACAGTTAGGGAGCTTTCCTTCCTTGCACTTCCTTCAAGCTATAACTTTTTAGTGTTGTTGTGTCTGGGGAGTGGGTATGACAGGGTTATTATTTTTTCTGCTGTGGGCCATCTGGGACAGAAAAGAGAACTGTCAAAGAACATGTACCACCTTAGGGTCATGCAGAATTGTTTGGAATCAGCAATCTGATAATTTCAATGAAGGGGTTGTTTTGGAAGGGGTATCTTATTTCTACCTGACTATCGCTTTCATTCTTTTGACCACTGGAAGTTGCTTAGCTGAATGCTCAGATTAATCCTGTGGATCTTAATTGTGTTGTATGTATGGTAATCATGAGGATCATTCAGGAAGCTATCTGTTTGGGAACCCTGTTATTTCTAAAAGTAATTAAAACTTTTGTGGTTAAGTGCTCAAAGCAAGAAATTTAATTGTGAGGCTGGGTATATTCAAGAGAGATGGGGCATTTCTATAAAATAGATAACTACTGGTTTGGGGTTTTTTGTTGTGGTTTTTTGTTTTTGTTTTTTTTTTTTTTTGCAACTTCCCAAAATTTGTTGTGGAAGGTTGAACACATAACTGACCAAACTGAAGAGCAGGTCATGGCTTTTGAGTATCCATTCCTTTTAGGAGAATGGCTGTGATAGCTTTTTCTGTGGTCTACTTGAATGTCTTCTCTTAGTATGTTCCAGTCAGTATATGTTATGTCAGTCTTAAGTCATCCAATTCTGCAGGTAATTAATTAACCTGTAATTGAGCAGACTCCAAACTTCATTTTTATTTAATATATGCAGTAATGACTTGTTAAAAGTTTCATGCTAAAACACCTTAATAATCTCGGTTTCTTCTATGCAGATGTCAGCAAAGGTATATTTCTATCCAATCAAACTTGGCAAAAGTGTCATCCAAAAGTGGAAATGAAAAGGATATCGATAAATTCCAACTGTACCATGAATTTTCTTGTAATATCAAGAACATTCAGCATCATCAGGTACAACTACAAATTTGTCGTTTTTTCTTCAAATTTTGACTGTAGTAAGTGTGGCTTTGTTTTGGAATTTTGTTGCTTAAAGCTGATTCTAAAGATACTTTCTTTTTCTTTACAGTTATCAAAGGTAACAGAGGCTTTCAAATTCTTAAAATGCTGAGCTGTTAATCTCTGGCAAAGGATGGCTATTCACTGTGTCCATTGTGTAATTAATTTGCATTAAACAAATACTTATAATGATTTATGTATCAGATAAATAATACCAATATTGAAATACTTCTGGCATGTGCCTTGCTATACCCTCCCTCCATTCCTCTGGTGGCAAGTGCATATTCAAGAGTAATCAGGAGGGGGGATAAAGGCTAAGCAATAATATATACCTTGTGGTGGGGAGATTGGAGTAGAAGTGACATAGTAGTGAAAACTGCTTGGTTGTAGCATAAGATTTTGAAGCAAATGTGGATAAATGTAGTCTTGTTTCATTTGGATGTTTGCTGTAGCACTGAATCAGTGCTCTGAGCCACCTGACACCTAACAGGTGAAACTGGTGAAAGGTATCAGAGAAGGATCCAGAAAAATTAAATTAAAGGTGACCTACAAAAGCAGCTCAGGGGAACATCCTATGCAGTACCCCAAAAATGGGGTTTGCTTTCCCAATAATCAGTATTCCCTTCTGTGAAGCATTTTTGGTTATCATAGGCTGTATAACTAGATAAAGAAATGAGGGATGAAGCAAACTTACCAGCTGATGAGAAGCTGATGACTTGATAGCTAGGCTGCCTCTATTCCTGAATTTCAAAGGCTGCAACTGTCAAGGCTAATTCTTAAGTAACCACCAAGTGAATTGTCTCTTGTTTTGATCACAGTTACCTAGATTAAAAAAACTCCCTCAAAACAAACAAAAAAAAACTTAACAGAAAAACTCCAGAGAAAATCCCCAAACCAGAACAAACCAAAATACCACACAAAGCAGCCACTCTTAGCTGCTTCTAACTAGAAATGTCCTTTTCCATTAGAAGGCTTTTGTTTTTTCTGTGTTTTCCATTTTAAATAAGCATAATGTTTTGAATTAGTAAAGTGTTTTATTGTGTAGGAATTACTGGTGAATACTGACATATGCAACATGTATTGGGTGAACAAGTGTTTCCTGGGATGATGGTATGATTTCCTTCTTGTCTGAGACATCCCTTTTCCTACTTAAGAAAAACTGTTGCTTAGCTAGAGCCAGGGCTGGAAACCATATTTGCCAAACCCGGTCAGCACTTTGATCATGTGGCTGCTTTTTTTCTTATCCAGGATGAGTCCTTAGTTCGCTTGATGTTAAGATTAACTTGATCTATTTTGGTTTATTTTGCCTTGTGTCTGTTGCTAACCTTAATGCCTCTTTCATTACCTATTCTGATTCTCCAGTGAAGTAATAACCGATGGTTTTGTGGCGGGTGGTTTTGTAAACACAGGATATTTTTGCACACCTATGTGCTGTCTTTCACCTGTATGTTACTGCTATTGACTGTTCTAACACTTTGAGTATTTCTATGTTGTGGATTGTAGAAGCCTGAGTTGCTTGTGCTTCACTGAGACTTCAAGGCATGACAGGGCTTTTTTGTACAAATTGAGGAAATAATGCATTTTATGATGATCTCTAACATGTAAAATTTGCAAAGTTCCCTGTTTCATAAATGCACTGTAACTTTTCATGTCTGTTTTTGGCTCTTTGAGTCTTTGCTCATTTTTCAGTTTGTGTTTTCCCTTTTGTATTTTGATAATGAAATAAGAGATTTTTTTTTTATCTGCCATTTCTTCATTAAGCTTAAACCTGAAGTCTTTCTCTTCACCTTCAATTTCTTTATTCCTTGACCTTATTTCCTTATGGATGAAAATTGTAATTTTTTAATTTCTTTTATTTTCTTGGGTTACAACCATCCTTTTTAGTACCTAAAATTCTTTATTTTTCCTTTGCCTGAGGCTTTGAAGAAATATTTCTTCTCTGCATCTAACAACTGGTAAAAATATGTTCTTTAAGAATAGAGTTAAAGATGTCTTTGAGTAGAGAAGTTCTCTGGTGTGGTTCAAGGTTATTAAAATAATCTTATACCTAAAAAAGTTATAGGAAAGCGTGAAACTCTGAGCAATTTATAAGATTTACTAATCCCCCACAACTGCAGGTTAAATAGCTGTGTTTGAAGAACACTTATCAAATTCACTGTTTTGAAGACCTTCTCTGCTGCTTTCATGAGTGCACACAGACAAGTATTCTGAATTCATTTAGCTGGAGGCAAAAGTCAGCTTTAAATCACCTCTTTGCAGAGTTGCAAGTACAGGATTCTGTAAAATACTGCACTGAAACTTGTTATCACCAGAGCATGGAAGTGCTAGTAGTCTTAAAGATCTGTGTACAACCCTGACTGTGCTCTTACTTCCCTGTAAGGAAAGTGGGTGGACAGTAGCTTCGCATGTTACCTGTAGGAGAATAAGCTGTGCCTTTGTGACCAATACATTTGTAGCTGTGAACATAGCATGCCTTTTGAAGTGTGTTGCAGTGAGTGAAACTGCTGTGGAGGAAAGCTGCAGCTGAATTCTGCAGTTCTTCTGCTGTCAATGCACACCCCGTTGGTCTGAGTTACTTTCTGTGCCTCTGTCATTTTGTCTGCTGAGGCATGCCATGAAATAATCAGGGCTGGCTTGGGGCTGGGTTGTTTGACTAAAAAAGTTAAAATACTGAAACTGAAATGAGAAGAAGAACTTTGTTTTAAAAGCCTGACTCCAGATTTCGACATGGTTGGGTACTTGTGGGTGTTTCCAGCTGGAACATTTTGCTGTTGAGAGGTACAGCCACAGTTTCTTCCTTTGGCAGCAAGGAGAACCTAACTGGGACTCTCTTGGGATGTAGCTGAGTAGCTATACCAACACTGTCATAACTAAGGAAAAAAGTCTTTCAGGAGTTTATTTGAGTTTTTGACTAATTGTAAACAGTTTGGTGTTTGTGTACACTTTGGAGGTTGCTTTCCTCTATTTGGAAATGACTGCAATGGTGGGAAGAAAAGAATTCATGAATAAAGTGTAATGTTTGAGGCAAGTGCTCTATTTTCAATCATACTTAAAAAGGAATTGGAAATCAGAAGTCCTTGGCAAAGTATATGAAACTTATACAGTGAGTCTGAGTAAATCTGCAACACAGAAGAGAGTTTTGCAAAATGGTGTTGTATTTTTATGATAAACAGAATAAGGTTTGATGAAGTCTTGTGACTAGATTGAATTGTTATTCTTGCTTTCTCTGAAAAATGTATGGTGTTTTTAACAACCCTGGCTCTGGATTTGTTCCAGTCTTAGATAAAAACAGTGTTTTCCCAGAAGTGAAGACTGCTTTGTGTCTAGAATAGCCAGATTTTAACCTGTTACTTAAAAAACAAAACCAGACAAAAAGCTCTTTATTATGATAGAGGGAGAAATTGAGTAATTCCTTTCTTAATTGACTATTTATTGGATGATAGTTCTTCTATGAATGTGTCACTCAGAACAGGCAGTTTGTTTAAGAATAAAAATGTAAGTAATATTAGTGACTGCCTTAACAGCTGGTTTAAGTTCAGGTGACTGACACATTCTGCAGATGGAGTGCCAGGAAACAAAATGTGATGCAAATATTGACCCTGCTAACAGCATGCTGAATGATTTCATTATAATTCTATCAGATACATTCTCTTTTATGAGCATCATTTTGATTTCATTTTAACTTGACATTTAACTTTCTCTCTTTTTTAAAACATAAATTCAAAATAAATGTGAAAGCATTTGATTTGTTAAAATGTGTCTGTCTAATTTCTACATGAAAACATTTGCTTTGGCAGTCAAGGTACCAGACGCTATAATATTTCAGATGCAATCTTTATTATTAGCTTTGTTGTTCAATGATATGTCAGGCCTGGTATGTCACGGGAGCAGTAAGGCTGAGGAACATAAATTGGTACTATGTCCTGGAGTCATTTTAAACCATTGTATTTAACATATGTGACATGTCTGAGTTAGCTAGTGATTGAATTAAAGTTCATGATTGACACAGAATGCTCTGTTGTGACAGTGCTCAGGGCCTGCTACATACAGCAACATGTGTAGTCATACAGGAATGTCAACTTTGAGCAGGTTTCTTTTTTTTTTTTTTTTATTTTTCCACTTTAAAATACTTTGGAAAGAAAAATGAAATCTAAACACCTGCCTTTTATTTGTAGCTGTTCCAGGCTGTTACTCTGTTTCTAAAATCAGTGAGTTTTCTTAGTAGTAATGTGAACATAGTGTCTCCATAATGAGATTAGACTATAAGACACCCACCACTTACACTGTCATCCTGGTTTTAAATGTAGAGTCACAATCTTCCATTTAAAATTGAACTCTGTATGCAGGTAGCACGTATACAACCCAATTTAGCTTTAGATCATGACTATGAAGTTATGTTACTCTGTCATAAATATGTGCATGTGTTTTAAGACTGGAGTGTTAATGTGAAGGGTGGACTTAGTCTGTTCTGTTGTTTGTCAGCTAGGCATGAATAACTCTAAATTCATCCTCTTTCAAATTAAGCTGAGTGCCTTTGTGTCACAAGTTCGGATTCGTAATTAATTTTAATTTTGGATTGATCTTGGGAAGAAAAATGAAACCTGAAGCGTAGGACTAACTTTTTCCCTCTCCAATCTTTAGTTCTGGTTGGAGTCACTTTTCGCTTAATTTCTTTAGTTTTAATTTTCGTTATTAAATAAGATTATTCCATCAGCTAAATTTGTGCTGTCTTATAAGTGTGTTTAAGATAAACTGAATCTTGAGATTGCAGGCTGCAGGAAGAATGTATGATTTGTTGTGCCATGGCATGATTTAATCTCTGTTTAAATTGTGGATGTTATCTGCACATACTAGTACTTTGTGAACTGATTTACTGTACCACCATCCTGATTTGCGACAGAATGTCAAGCAAGTGCGTACACAAATGTTGATAAGTTTATCTTTTGGATATTTTGTGTGTCATCTGTCTCTGCCATTTATGTTTGCACTCAGATTCTGGCCATTAACCGAGGGGAAAATCTGAAGATCCTGACAGTGAAGGTCAACATTCCTGACGGGGTGAAGAATGAATTCTGTTGGTGGTGTGTCAATGAAAGGTCTGCATGGATACATATTCTTACAGAAATCTCATTTTTTTCTGTAGACTGCTGCATACAGAAGTGTACCTCATATGTCTTGTTACATTAAGAGAACAAATCAAACAAATATTTATTAGATTAGATGAAATTAGCAAGTGGATAATTCTTATTCTGTATTTCCAACCGCTGTAGCATTATGGTGGAAAGATCATGCCTTGGGCTATACTTGTGAATTCTGCCACCATTCTTAAAGCAATGGAATTTTTTTAAAAATATGCAAAGTCTGATGAAATGTTAATGCATTTTCAGATTGTAATATGCATCACATCTAGTAGTCGTTACTGAAAGGACTTTGTAGAATGCAGTAGAATGTACTTCTAACTTCGAAAAATAACTTTTTAATCACTGTAATTGGGTGTACATAGGACTATATCAGATTTTAGATCAGTGAAATACATAACTTCAAGTTTCACAAATGTAAGGAATTGTATGTTTAAAAAAATTAATGGATTTAACAGACAAACTTAAACATGACTGCCTTTAATGCATAATTCTTATATATTCTGTGAACCATCTCTTGCATTTCGATCTCTGGTTAAGTTAGAAAAACTGGACTCTAAAAACTAAATTCTTTTTTTACTGATTTGGTCGTACAAGTGGCCTTTTTTTTTAAGCCAGTAGTGAGTTGTTTAGTGTTACATAATTTTGAGGGGTTCTGCAAAAATTCATGTTAAATGTGTTGTTTTGTGCAATATCTGTCTCTTTCTTGGAAACTGTACCTTGATGTCCTCTTTTGGAGAATATTGTGATCCAAACTCTGTATCTTCCTTGCATGTGTAAAAGGCAGATTTCTTTCTCAGTAGTTTAAGATATTGGCATTATTCTGAGGATGTCTTAGAAACTCCTACCTTAGCATCCTAAAACTGAATAACCAAAAGGAGGAAAATAAATAGGAAGAAATGCACTCTTTAATGTATAAAATGTGATACTTCTTCAGCATGTATTTCTTTTTTCACAGCAAGTTCAAAAGATGGATGTGAATAAAATGCATCTTTTCACAGGAGAAATTTAATAGGGCTATTCCCCTCTCAAAGGGAAGAATAGGGCTCTGAAAGAATTAAAATATTTTTGGCTGAATAACGTAATACAATCTAAGACTAATAGTAACTTTTTTAATTTTTCAGGAAAGTATCAGAATTCATAAACACACCTAGTTTTTCAAGAAACTAGTTTTTCATTCTAGTTTTAGTACCTGTAGCAGAACTTCCCCTCAAGATGTATATTCTGTAGGCAGAACATATCTGTCAGTCTTGCTTTTACTGCATCTGTGACAGAATTTGGAAGCACTGTGAACCACAGATAATGGAACAGCTTGTCACTGCTACACAAATAAAAGTGGGATGTAAATTGAGATATTTTTGGTTGATTAGACATTTGTGAATCATCCTGAGATAAAAAGAATATTGGCTTTGGAAATGAAACTACTTGTTAATACTTGGCATTCGTGGGACTGTATATACTTATGGCTTTTTGCTATTTAAGGACAACTTCTCCACCATTAGAAAACTTCTGAAAGAATGATTTTAGTCAATCTTGGTGCATTAAAGTCTAGGACAGATTCTGATCTTCCATGTCAGATTGACAACTGTGTTATCAAATTGACAAATAGTAAATGTGTATTCTGCCCTGCAACCTTTGAAATGACTGTCCAAGGGTGGAATTTGCATTCTTTTCGTTGCATTGATTTACTGGTGAGAGCAGAAGTTTAATAACTTTTCATTGAGTCAATGATTTTAAAACTTTGCAAAGGTATTAACTAATTTCCTAGAGGTCACACATGAAATCAGTTGCAGAGCCAGAAATGCCACCTTGCTACAGAGTTTCGCCAGTATTCTAGGCACAAAATAGTGTCACCTACTGCTTATTGAATTAGTAGCAGATATTATGACCTCTGTGTTCTTCTGAGAAAACATTTTTAGCATAAAATGCCCCTGTGATGGAAACTGAGTTTGGAAGACTACAGTTCATCATTGCATTGAGCTCCGTGTGGATGCTATCTGAGAATATTGTAATTTTTTTGCAAGTTCAGAATGTGTCCAGAGAAGGGCAACGAGGATGGTGAAGGGGTTGGAGCACAAGCCCTATGAGGAGCAGCTGAGGGAGCTGGGGTTGTTCAGCCTGGAGAAGAGGAGGCTCAGGGGTGACCTTATTGCTGTCTATAACTACCTGAAAGGAGGTTGTAGTCAGGCAGGGGTCGGTCTCTTCTCTCAGGCTCCCAGTGACAGGACGAGAGGACACAGTCTAGGCTGCGTCAGGGGAGGTTTAGGTTGGATATGAGGAGAAACTTTTTCACAGAGATAGTGATTTCCCATTAGAATGGGCTTCCCAGGGAGGTGGTGGAGTCACCGTCCCTGGATGTATTTTAAGGATAGGTTGGACAATGAACTTAGTGACGTCATTTAGATGGTTTAGATGATAGATTGATGTTGGGTAGGTTGTTAGGTAAAAGGTTGGACTTGATCTCTATGGTCTTTTCCAACCTTGTTAATTCTATGTGTAATTAGCCTATGTAAGCATCTATATTTCCTTGAAATTCAGATTTGTGCTGAGAAAACTCGGGACTATCCTTCTACCAGGCCTATGGGTTGATTTTTTTCCCCCAGAAAATTGCATCTCTGTGGTTTCAGGATTAAATTAGCTCCATTAACACTAGAACTCTACTGGTCCCAAAGACTTGGTTGTGAAGTGGAACACAAAAATGACTAATGAGAAACGGCCAGAGAGGGTCGGCTTAGCTGACTTTCAGTGTAGAGATAACATATAGAGATGTTCCGTGGAAAGTGGTGAGAGTGTGTTTCAAAGTGGGATTTCAGCCTTGAAAATTAAGTTTAATGTTTGATAATTTTTATTCAGTTTCCAGTCAAAATTCTCAGGTCCTGTGTCACGTCTATGGTACAAGCGTTAACGGCTTACTTTGTCTGTGGTTACTAATGTGGTGCATGCTTTATATAATGTCTTGGAGGAACATTAAGCTCTGCTGTTTATCCTTCTGGTCTGAAAGCTTAGCTATGCTGAGCAGTTATTAATTAATGCTGGTGGTTCTTGGTGTGGGCGACATTAATTGTGTTGATGTATGGTTTCACCATCTGTGGTGTATCAGTAATCTAAGCCATTTCTGCTTATGGTGGTCTCTCTTGTGAGCATTTACACGTGGAAAGATGATGAGCAGACTAAGATGATATTATTTATATGTATCTTTTCTAAATAGGGCTTCAAAAGTCAGATCTTTATTAAATAATCAAAAAAAAAATCCATTCTTAGAGGGAGGCTTAACTAGGCTGCTATGATCTTTAAAAATATACACACATGATTTTGCTTTGTTTTTTGAAGCAAAGTGGATTTTTCTCTCATGAAATATTTCAGTGATTAAAATGCAGTATTTGCTATGATTAAACTTACTCCTTGGGTGTTTTTCTGTTTGTAGCCATTTCTAACAGAATGTTGCCTAAATAATTTTTACTCATATGTAGGTATGTAATAAAAATATCTGCTGTGATAACTTATTTACAAAGAAAAGATTTGTTAACTGGCTTTAGTGGATGGAAGAGCAGGGGAAGCAGCAGCTGGGTTTTCAAATCCATTCATATTTGTGTGGAGGATACTTTCTGGGGAATTGTAGTCATACTTACCACCTGTAAAAACTTCATGTTTATAGAACGTGATGGCAATAAGAGGATTTAAAACCTTTGCCAGTTTAATATAAGTATGGAAAGAGTCTCTAGTTACAAATAAGTATAATAGAACTATTTGCAAAAACAGTTAGTGAAGTGATGAGGTCATGTGGCTAAGCACTCACAACCCTGAATGTTGTAAAACTAAATAGTGAGCTTAATTCTGCTCCTATGTCTGTCTGCATTAGTGAGTGCAGCGTTGATTCGATCACACATTTCTCAGCTATTATATGCACAGACACTTAAAAAAGCTGTTTCAGGAAATTGCAGATCGCCTTAAACAACTGAAAAGCTGTCTGGGTCGGAGCAGTTTAGGATTATGAGTATTTCTGAGTGACTGCAAGTAAATGAAGTCAAAAGTAAAATTCACTTCTGGTTTTGCCTGGACCTGCACCTGGATACATTATAAAAAAAAACCTGCCATAATTTTATCATGTTGCATTTAAAAAAAACAAGCCAACCAACCAACCAAAAAACTTAAACTTACCCAGATATATCAAAAAATAAGTATGTAACTCACAGTTTGAGACTCAGGCATGTTAAATAATACAATGAATGAAGAAAACTCTGACTGTTATCAATATTTTTAAGAGTAATAAAAGACAGATGGACTTTAATAGAAAATGTTAACAGTAGTTATTTCTGTCTGAGTATACTATATCTCATTACTTCTCCTCAGTCTTGCTCTCTTATCATTGGGTGGGTAATCTCAGTGAGTCAGTTCTGTTTGTTCAAGGATTCACACATACCCCCTAAACCCACATCCTCCTAGCCCCCTCCTTCATGGAACATTGACCACAACAAAAAGATCGATTGATTTAAAACTGAGGTGTATTTTACAGCTAAATTTGAAGTGATTGCCATTATAGTTATGACTACTGCACACTCTTCCTAGAAAAGGGAATACTTTAAAGAGTTTGGCTTAGAAAAAGTTGGGGAACAGTCTTGTGATTGTTTGGTATTGTTTATTCAATTTTCCCTTTTTCTATAGTATTTACACTTCAAATATATCAGCAACAGATAAAAGAGAGAAATAATTTGCAAGTTGATTGACTTTTGTGGCTTAAGAACTGCTGTAAAATTGATAAGATTTCATTTAGAGTTTAAATAGAGATACCCAAAATATTACTAGTGAAACTTGAATTGAGTTTCACAAATTGATATTTAGCTTCTAAATTTTCTTCTAGGTATAGTTGCCTTATATCAGTATCTCTGCAGTGACATTTAAAGGATGTTTAGCCATTTTTTTTAATGTATTGAGGAATAGCAAATAATACGATCCTAATGGTAGTATATAACCAAGTTCTTTCTGCAATTATTTTGACTTCTCAAAGGAAAAAATGTTTTTTTCTTTTCTTTAAATCATAAAATATGATTGCTTTCTAATACCTAAGGAAAGATAAACCTGTCCCTTGTGTGATAGTAGAATCATGACCAACTTCTCATTCCATTTATATTTGAATCTTGATTTCATTGCCTGATTATTTTAGCAATTCCAAATATTTAGGACATTATAATGTAGAAACCTTTTTGTGAAGTTCCTTTTTTTTTGCCTATGTTCTTAAAATATATATTTATTTTTCTTGTCCTAATCTCTTGCAGATGGAGACCAAAACATTTTTTAAAACCTGAATTTATGAGGATCCTACGGAATTCAGTAGAGGATGCATATAAACGCCTTATATATCCTCTTCTCTGTAGAGAATTCAGGTAAGCCCAGAATAAATCTGTATTTTCATATTATGTAATTCTTAACAATTCCCTCTCCATAGTTTTGCTCTATTTTTCTTTATTCGTTAGAAAATATCTCTATATATAATCTTATACTATATGTTTTTAATTGTGTGTGTTAACAGAAGAAATGAACTATGTAGTTCTGGTTCTGTAGATTTAATTTGTGACCCTATCCAGTTTAGGCTACAATAGAGAAATGGTGTTTCTGTACTTGTTACTTGTCCATTTATCTTTTAAAGTATGGTTTAGATCTATTTTACCATAATAATTTAATCTCGAACAATTATGGCCCTGGATTTTCCCTGCATGTTTTCGTGTCACAGCAGTGGTACTGTCAGTGACATCCTTCTGTCTCCCTTTCTTTTATCTGTTTGAAAGAAATCAGCGAAGTATTGTTGTGGTTGGAAGTGCCCCCCAGCTTGCCAGCAGCACTTTGTGGCAAACAAATTAGTCATAGTGTTAGTCCAGTGCTATTTTGTGGGTATTGTGATGTCTCTAGAGAAGTCAGTAAGCTTATTTCTGGTGATGCTGTAGTAGTGATGTCATCAGACAAAGTGTCACTTGTTAAAGGAAATTAAAAACTTAGTATCAAAGTAACACTAATTAAATAGGGTGTTTCATGGTGTAGTATAGCAGTTTACCATGTAATTGAAATCATTTAATATGTCAAAAAATTTACATTATAAAAGTGTTATCTTCTAATAGCTAACAGTACTTATGGTGCAGTTTTTCTCTTTAATACAAGAGAAGCTTCTCAAGGCATAAAATGTTTCATTCTGGCAAAGCTGTCTGATGTGTGGCCCTAGTGCTAATGCCTGTTTTGAGGTAGTTCAAAATGGAGTTTGTCAAAGAGACCCTGTTTCTTGGACCAGAAACGTTGAAATTACTTGTATCAAAATTATATGCGTTGACCATTCAGTATCTAAAATCTGCAATCACATTGTGAAATATAGTGCTTCCATACTTTACTGGGTGTACTCTTACGTTTCTGCTCAAATTAGAGTTGTTTTTCTGACACTTCCTTTCATGAACATTATTCCCTGTATGACACATCTTTTCAGATGAGTAAAACACAGAACAGCTCTAGTTTTTAACAACAGATACTTCAAATGGCTTTTGGGTTTCTTCAGTACAGTATGTTGTGTTGGCTCATTTCTTTGGAAGCAAGATTGCTTCACCTCTTTTGATTAGTGACCCTCTTTTTTTTGCTGCTGAGAATTTCAGATTTCTGGAAGTGTTGAGTTCACTTACTTTTTTTGTGACCACAGTACATGTAGCTACTCCAGGGGAGGCACTATTATTTGGCCAAAATGATGAATAGCTCATGATGGAGAGTCCATTTCTACGATCAAACTCTTTTAAAATAAAGAAAAAAGACTTTTCAGTGGGTTTGGTTTTAAGATAACTAAGCAAAGTGACTTAAGGGTACTTTAAGGCTCTTTTATTGTATCTTTGTTCCGTGGTTTGTACCACAGGATTGTTGTGGGCTATGTTATTTTTAAAACTTTGAGGGCTGCTTCAGCAGTAGGTTGCTGGAGGTTTTCTGTTTTCTTAGGCAAAATGAAAGAAAAGCTCTCTTCCCTACTAGTTCTACTAGATGCAGCTCACAAGTACTAAATACAAAGAATATGAAGCCTGCTCCCTGTTCCTGAGTGGATGTCTGCTTAGATTTTATTCGTTGTGATAGTTTTACATGATTGGTGGTGTTTGGCTAGGAAAAGCTGAAACATCTCCTGTAGAGAGGAATGCAAAGCACCTGACAGTAGTATTCCTTGTCCCTGACCACTTAACCCTTATCCTTCTTTTATTCTCTTTCTGCACACACCAGGAGCTGTTTTTTCAGACTCTTGTGAAGGGCTGCTAAAGTATTCAATGCCTCCTTTTAGCATTAATATTTCCAACCCACCCCCCGCTGTTCCTTTTTCTTTTTATTATCATTAAATGTTGGAACAGAAAGTTTCCAAGAGTGTATTGAAATTGCTGGTGCTTCTAGTGATCAGAAGAGTGAAACTTGCCAGCAAGATGATTACCTTATTTATTGTTTAATTTCCTTTCTTCCATTCTGTCAGATATCATAATTTCCCATATCTGGTATAATAATGTCCAGTGTTGCTTTTGGCTCTTTGAAATACATTTTATCTTGTTGCAGTACTGTGTGGAATGATTCTGTCAGGGTTTCATGCAAGTGATGTGGCATGGACATATTTTTTTAATGGATAATCCTTTCATAATTTTCCATGCTTTCTTGCAGAGAGTGCTTTCCCTCCTCTCTTCAGGGACACAAACATTTTTCTCTATATCTTGTTTCACACCTGAAGCTAGTTTGCAGATATTTTTCCATGGAAAGGGTTGCATCTCAGACTGTATGTGGAAGTGGAGAATTCTGATTCTCAGTTTAAAAACTGAATCTTATAAAGTTGAATGTAGAAACTAGTAGGTCATAAGTACATTATTCACTTTTATTACAATGTACCTGTTGGTGATATACAGTCTGAGTGCTCCCTGGGCTTCAAGGGAGGAGCTTAAAATCCTGACTTGATTGATATTTTCCCATAAAGTAGCAACTGAAGAGTTTTGAGATTTATTTGTTCCTTGGTTTGTTTTTTTTCCCCCAAAATAACCATTCCTCTAGTGTTTAGAGACGAGGACTGTACTCTGCCTTCTATCTCTGCCATATTAATGAGAATTGCCACCAATTGGAAAAACATGAATCTGGGCATCTTGCCATTTGAATGAAGCCAGTAATGCATTGAAAAAGAGAAAGATATTAGATTGTCTGAGGTAGCTTGATATTTTACATTTTTCCCCCCAAAGGGTCAAATGATTATCCCAAACTTGAAATTAAGGGCCAGTACTTGTGACAATAGATCATGTAATTGATACAAGTGTTGAGTGAGAGAGAATTAGAGAGAAAAGAGAGGCCTATATTTGAAATTAAAAATACAGGATATTATGTAATAGAAAGGACATTCCCTCTACACACCTGGCAATTTCAGTAACATTTCCTGTTACTATAAAAGTTTCTGTATATCCATGCCAATTTTAAACATGATTTCCATAAGGTGCACATAACTAATAGCATGTGTTTAGAGGCAATTGTAAGTCCTATACAAGTCTCCCTTCATAGGTGGATTGATACAAATTTGCAGCCTGAAAGGACTTGGCCTTGTGGGCAGCAGGGACCCTGTATCTCTAGGATAAATGGAAAAATGGAGCTTGGCCTTTGGTCTTTGTACAAAACCTCCAGTCCAAAGGGGCCTCCAGTCCAACCTTCCCTTGTTTACAAGCTTCACTTGTATGCATGGGCGACTGGTTGGATCGTTGTTACCTGTGTATGCAGAAGATCTATACTTCTATGAGGCTTAGGTATTTGCTTTTGTTTTCTCTGGTCTCTCATAAGTGGCATCTAGTTGTTCATTCCCTGGAAGAAGCCCATTCTGTGGTTTAGGTAATTTTTTCTGATTTTTTTTACGAACAGGAGAAGGTTGCTGCAAGAGTAAATAATAAGGAAATGAAATGGCAGCTGAAATTCATTGGAATGAGTGTAAAATGATGCTCCTAAGGAGAGGTAGTTATCTTTTTATGTTAAAACTGTAAGCTATCCTGCCACAGGAGGATAGCTTTGACACTGGAAGGTAGCTCCACATAAAAGTAAATTGCTCATAAGATTATTTAGTTAAGGAACAAAGACAAAACAAAGAATCCTTAATTTAGTTGGCCAGAATTTGGAATATTGTTGGCCATTTTGGTCCACTCACCTCGAGAAAGGGGAAAAATGTAGGAAAACGATTCACTGGAACTGGACAAGGCCCAGTGAAGAAGAATGAGGTATGAAATAATTCCTCTGTGAAGAAAAATTGATTACACTAGGACTCTCCAACTCAGAAAAGAGAGGGCTTAGAGATGAATGGCATGTCAAGAGAGACACAAGGTTTCTAGGGATAAATTTTTACTATCTTCCAGTTGAAGACCTAGGGGGACATAATAAAAAGAATCAGCTTCCAACTCAAAGGTGTCAGCTATTTATGCAGTTGGCAGTGGACCCTCACAACTCACTGCCAGCAGATGATGTGGATGAAAGAAATGTGTGTAGCTTCAGTAGGAGATGGGATAGTTGAGCGAGAAATCTATTATGAACTACTAAAGAGACAAGTCATGTCAAGCTCAAGAAATACTCTGAGCTGGAAGTGGTTGGAGGCTAGGCTATGATTATAGGATGTTAGTGATTCCGTATCAGCTTCTTAGGCAGCTACTTATAGCCAGACTTGGAGACAGAATACTGGGATAGAGGGACAATTTACCTGTACTGGTGCAGCCGTTCTCACATTTGGTGGCAATGTACGGAGTTTGCTATTTGTTGGGGGCACATTTGAATTTCTATGTAATGAATGTATATCTTCTACCATCTCACTTTAAGTTGTATCTGTGTTAATTTGCTATACCTTATACAGAAATAAAAAAGCACAGGGATATAAGAGAGCCTCTTGTTATTGCACATTTGCTTAGGAAATGTTTAATCAGTAGTGTGTGAAAGAGAGCCTAGACTTCTCTGTAGACTACTTTTAAGAGAGATGATGAGGACTTACCAGTTCTTTCTGTACCACTGTGGGATGAAATAGGGCTGGGCTGGTTGGTTGCATCCAAATCAAGTCAGGCTGTTTAGTTCTTCCCCATCTGAAAACTGCTCAGAACAGCTTTGTATTATATCATGTCAAATAGGCCTTATGAGAGTTGTCTTTGAACTGTTTGTAGCCTGCTTGTGTCATGCAATGATTGACCTATGCAATTTGAGTTATTTTTTCCTGCCCCATTCTTACAGGATTAGTTAACTGGAACCCAGGGTTTTTTCCCTTAAGTAAAAATAAACCCAGATGTTACTTTTTTCAGTGATAGGTAAAAAGGGAAAATAAGGGCGTTGGCTACCCTTGAAGTTATATGAAGGCTTTACTGGATTGCTTTTGATTCCTCAATTACTGTAGTTATTGGCAACATAATGCAGCTGAAAATGGCAATGAGAACCTACAAAAGAAAAAAAATTAGCTGGGTGATGAGTCTTTGTGTCCCCATGACTTTTTTCAGTTTTGCTTTTTTATATAAGGTGCAATACCGTGACAAAAAAAAATGTCCTTATCAGTTATTGTCTTTCTGGCCACATCTGACAAATAAGACATAGTCTATCTTAAACACCTTCACTCAACAAGACTGATTTGTTTCTCCTAACACTCTGCTGTAAGTGTTCCTGCTTCAAGCCATCGAAGTCAATCCTTCTACACTAACTCAGTTCTTTCTGTTGAAGAACATAATTTGGAGAAGAAAGTTAGGGATCATGGCCCCATCAGCTTTCTAGTTTGGTTCCGAGGAAGCAGAATGCAGAATAAAAAAAGCTCAAGTATACACACTTTTGTGATGACTGTTAAATAATGTAATTCATAGACAAAATTAAATGCCTCATGAGTCATGGTGTGTTAGCAATTAATTGGACAGGCCCTTCCAGTTTCTCTCTAGTACCACTCAGTGTAAGTCATCATCTTTTTTTTGTTGGGTAGTGATTTTTCTCCAGAACTATGAAATTATGGTGAATTATGTCCATGACTTTTCCAAATCCACTTTTCTTTATGATTAGGCACCAGCTTTAAATAGGAAGCCGTTCTTTGCTCAAAATTACAAGTTGTTTGTATGTTAGTTGTTATGTGTACAACTGTTTCTGTTATATTCTTTATATTGACTGTTTCTCAGAACAACAATGAGATTATCATATTGCTGATGCTTTTTAGAAAAGGTGTCAATAACTTGGTATGAAGTTGAATACTTAATTAAAGATGATGGAGATGATTGGTTCCGCCTTACAACTGTGGAAGAATTAGTAAGTGCATTTGAAAGCTGATCGAAGGGAAATTTTTTCTTTTGCTTCCAACCTTTTAAGATCGAAGTTGACATCTGATGCAGAGAAAGAGTCTGTGATGATGTTTGGGAGAAATCTCCGGCAGTTGCTTCTGACCAGCCCTGTGAGGGGCCGTACTTTGATGGGAGTAGATCCTGGCTACAAACATGGCTGCAAGTTGGCAATTATTTCACCAACCAGTAAGTTTCAATTTCAAACATTTTGAAAGGACTGATAAAAACATTCATTTAGGGTAAAGGATAGTTTCAAAAACTATTTTAGTTGATTCTTTTGTGAAACTTTACGTGACAGGATGTGTAGAAAACCCTGAAATTCCTTTCTTCCGCTAGTTTAAAGTTAAGTTTCGGCCATCTGAATTTAAAAATGCCTTCTCCCTTCCTGGGTACAGGTTCAAATAATTGTGCTCCTCAGTAGTCAGCAAAGAGAACACCTGGCATTTTTATTGTTCACCAAAGAATTTGAATTTAAATACTTTCTAGCTGCCTTTTTCTTTTGTTACTAATATCTTGGACATGTGGACACTTTTATCAGCTCCTTTTTTTTTTTTAGTACTATGTGTGTTAATGTGATAAATCAGAAACGTTTTATTTGTAAAACTTCTTAGTTAGATATAGAATAGAGGCTTTCCAGTTCATTCTCATCTGGTCAGGGGATACATGCCTCTTTGGGCCCATGAAAAATTGGTTTGTTTTCCTTGGATTTTGCTGTTGCTTTTTGTCTGAAAATATATTCACCCAGGGTGGGTGTAAGGAAGGATGTGCTCTTGACACTTTAAAAGGCAATAAAGGTAAAAGTAAATGTATAATAAATATATAAATAAAAGTAAATGATTATTAGCTTTCATTGCACCGTAAGCTCTCACTGCCACTTAATACAGTTCTTTCCAGATGTCATAGATGAGATGATGGCAAGAGCTGGCATGGGAATTCTATCACTCCTGCACTACAACTTTTGAGACTTTCTAAGCTTCATCTCTCTTTACTGAATCTATAAAATGTATTGTAGTAGAACAACAAACCTTTTGTAGTCAATTGCTGGTTTTCTCTTTGATAATGTAATGCCCTGCATTTTCTTATATGAGCAGATGCTCATTATTTATTAACTTGTTTTGCTTGGCCACCCAAAGCCTCCTTGTCCTCTGTCAATACATTTCTTATGATGGAATACAAAAATCAAAGGGAAAAATGGTTTATGAAGAAGCTTTCTTTGTGAATCATAAAGTTGACTTTAGTAGTTCTGCAGGGTATAGCTTTTGAACCTTTGCAGGTTTTATCAAATGGCTTTGCCCTTCATTGTTCTAGGTCAAATACTTCATACTGATGTAGTTTACTTGCATTCTGGTCAAGGATTTCGTGAAGCTGAGAAGATAAAGGGGCTTCTGCTACAGTACAAGTATGCTAAAGAAACTTACACTTACTGCTCTTCCTTACCAAACAAAAATAGAGTTTTCACTATATAAATAATTTCTTTTGGGTGGAGTAAGGATTCTACTGATTGAACTGGGACTATTGGTTTTTGTTTGTTGCAGTACTCATTTTTTCTTTTAGTCTGTGTTCATGCTTTTACACTTTGTATATGTCAGAGGCATAGGAAATCGAGCCATGGCTATGACTAAAGCTGCATGCTATGAATGTATCCCCATAAAGCTCTGTCAATCCATTTAATTTTAGGATTAGAAATTAACATTCAGCTGGGTAATAAATTTAGCCTTACTCTTCCTACCCCCACAACCTCCAAACTACTCATCAATCTTTCCTTTTTCCAAAAGCCGCTTTCAGTTTCTGGAAGAGTTTTATTAAGTCTACTTTAAAGGAAATCCTCCACAGGTAGATCTCCAAGTGGAATTGCAAACAGGGGCAGCATGATTAAAAGTTTGTGCCCAACTGTTTTGGGATCTCTGTGAACAGACATCTGGTCTACTGAGTCAGCTGCTGAACTGCCACAGCATACAGTCCAGTTTGTCTTGAAGCATTAGACTGGCTGTGGTCGGGACAGTCATAGGGAATGACCTTGCAAGCTGTTGCAACTACAGTATTCCCATTAAAGAATTAAGATGCTGGTTGCATGGGCCTCTGCACTTTTTCCTGACTCATACCAGCTGGGGGAAATATGAGGTGAAAGTGCTTGAGGACTGTAAATAACATTCCATTTATTAATATGAAGTATGATTTTTGGAGTTTCTGCATATACTACCACTGTACAATTCCATTAAAAATGAGTGAACTGTCACATTGAAAATCTGTTAAACACAATGTGATATTACTAAGATTATCTTCTCATTACATCTGAGCCTTGTGTTATCTAAAATAAGATGCATTGGTCATCACTGTGGACTGAATGATATGTGTGAAAAAGTTTAAAAGAATATTTAAGAATAATTGTTGGTTTTTTTACCCCATGCAAAGCTGTAGCACTGTTGTGATTGGCAATGGCACGGCCTGCAGAGAAACAGAAGCTTACTTTGCTGACTTAATTATGAAGAAGTATTTTGCACCACTGGATGTTGTTTACTGGTAAGATCCCTTTGCTGGGATATTCTTCTGTTCAGCATATTTTAACAGGTAGTTTTAAACGAAATTTTTTGAAATATTTGGTTTTGCTACCTTGTCTGTATTTGAGTCAAGCTTGACCCAACTTTCTAGCCAAAGAAAAATGGCTACAGCTCTTTGAAGCATGAAAGTAATTCTCCTAAGTCCGTAAGAGAGACTCACTGAAGCATTTTATATTCTCTTCCTGAGGTTCGCTCTGTTGTTATTATCATTGTAACAAAGTATGAGAGAATAGCAGCACTAACAGCTGAGACCTGTTGGCTATTGTGTGTCTATTTCTTGATAAATGAGGTTTAAACACAAATGATAAAGCTTCTGTTGTCTGACTACAGTATGGAATACTTGCTAATCCTATGGATATTAAATGGTCTGGAAATAAATATTGCGTTAATATGTAGCAGAAAGCAGTGAAGATATTTATCCATTGAAAAGTTTATCCATTAATTTGTTGAATTCAAACTACAGTATTCTCCTGTTGATTTGGTTGGAAATTATGTTATATCACTTTCTTTTCTCTCTTGCAGAATAGATCTTTTTTTAAAATCAGTTCACACCTTTGGTTTTTTTAAAACAACTTTTGTGATTTACCTTGGGTTATCTTTTATGCTGACATTTAATACTAGTGTTTAGTTTTCACTGTCTTAACATACTGAAATAGGTTTTCTCTATTTCTAAAAACATTATGGCCTTTCTCTGTTCAAACTATTTTATACATTTAATGGTGCCTTTTCATATATTAGGTAGTGATCTTACAGCTATGGTTAACAAAGCAATTTTTCCTGCTGATTTGTTATCATTCAATTGCACTTGTTCTTTGTTTCTAAAATTTCTAAGTAAATTTGGACAAGATTTGATCCTTAAGTCACTCTTTTATTCCAGGAGACATGGAGCAGTTTTCTAATTTTATTTGTTTGCAAAGAAAGGAGGCTATTCAAGCTTCTGGAAAAGTAGGCATCTCCTTTCCTGAATCCAACATAAAAATAGCGGATGTTTAACTACTAGGGAATGGAAAACACTTCATACTGTGTGGGTTTTGGCACATGTTTAAGTTCACTGTTGTTTATAGGTTAAAGATCCATTATGTTGCTATGAGCACTTTGTCTTAAATAGTAATAGTAATTATATTTATTGATCATATTCTAATTTACACAGAAAAATCTATATAATACTATGATGATTGTTTTTCTCACTGTGTTTACCTCTTTTGATGTGATATTTTCTCCCTGTTTATAGCTCAAGATTACAGAACTTTCAAAGTAGTAGATAAATTACCAAGTTCTTGGAACTGATAAAATCTCTTGTGTAGTAGGAATTATTATAAAATGCTCTAAGGCAGAAGTCAGGTTAACGAGTTGCTTGCATTTTCTAGTAGTGACTGATAACTCTTTCATCTTTCACTTTTCCAAAACTTGTGATATTTGTAGAAAGAAACCTATGAATGCAGTTGCTTAACTTGTCAGGTTTTTTCTTCGAGATGAGGTTTTCCCATGTTGCTCCTTCCAATAAACTAGTTTTGTGTACGTCTCATTGCTTTATCCAATAGTGGGGTTTCTAAGCTATGCTGCTGAGTCCTGCAAGGTAGCAACTCTGTTTGCTTTCTAGCTCCAGAAAACATTAATCTCCTTGGTATTTCTTAGTAACAGAAAGGAATGATGAGTCCAGACATCCACCTCACACTTTTGATAATTCAATGAAATGCCTGGGATTTATGTCAGTGTGAATTCAAAAATGTAAGTGAAACTTGCCAAGTGAGTAGTAATTAGTACAGTGTTACTGTTTGAGCAATAGGTGACAGTAGGCAAACATTGTGATAACTGCTATCCCTTTGGAGGGGAACTGTGAAAGATGACTGGGAAGAATGTGCTCTGCTGATCCTCTTTTTTTAAATAATAAAGTTCCCCAGAGCATGTGTTTTCAGATCACAAACAGCTTGTCTGTTCCCACATACAGTCTTCTCTTGATAGTGTTGTTTCCTCAGGAGAGGAGAAAATATGAGGGCTTTGTTTATGCATAGGCTGAATACAGATCTTCCATTAGTTCTGTGGAAACTCATGGTATGCTTTTAGATGAAGTGATCTTTATAAATTAGTTTTCAATTAAAATCCCTAAGAATTACTTCCAGTAGTGCTGCAGCAGTTCATTTTTAAAGAAGATCTGCTTCGGCAGCTTGCAGTTGTAACTAAAAATGGATTTGCAAATCAATTTATTGTATGAACTGTGGGAAAAATAAAACAACTCAAACAAAACAAGAAAAAACCTGCAGAACAAAACAGAAACCCTCTAGTACCTGAACTGTAACAGTGAATGAGTCAGTTGCATCTAACATGATACTATTTCCCAAGCCTTCAGTTTCTCACAGTGATGCACTGAGCTGCATGAGTGTTGAAATCCTTGCCCAGCAAAACACAGCTCATTGGTCTGTGCAAGTTTTAGAGAATTACTGATTGTATTTGCATTTAAAATCTTTTTCCTTAAAGAGGTCCAAATGTAAAGGGGCTTGACAGATAAGGCTGGATTGCTTTATCGTGTTTTAAATCAAAAATCCTGATGAACTTAAGATGTCATTCAGAAAGGTGGCTGATGGAGAGGGACTTCAGACTTTGACTTCCTTGGCAAATAAAGCTTGTTATGTAATACTGCTTAATTTTTTTGTTAGAAGTGGCAAATAGGATCAGGAAAGATTATTAAAAAATACAAATCTGTTCATGCATTTATGTCCAGTTCATCATATGGAATTTGGAATCATTCATTTCCAGGAAAATGAAACAATAATAGGTTATGTAATTTCAGAAAGGTATCGGGAGTTGGTGCATGCCCAAATAATGGCGGTTAAAGATAAGCAGCTGAACGCTTAATTGATTGCATGCATGTGCAGCACATGCTGAAATAGTCTCTCTACTACTGCAGTCCTCTACGACAATTTCAGATTGTCAAGTCATTCATTGGCTTCGTTATCTGACTCTTAACGAATGCGTAACTACACTCTTAACTGAGAACAGTGTTTTACCTACACTGAGAAGAATTATTAAAAAATTTTCTTCCTTTTGGTTGCTTCCGTTTCCTCCCAAAAATGTTAGTGTTTTATTTGATAACTGCTTTTGTCATTTTTAGTGCTAATAAAGCAAGCAAGCAATTAAAAAATCCTCAGTAATGATGAATACAAACTGCATATAGTTTTCTAAGGAGAAGACAAATCAGTGAAAATATTAGGAAATTAGGTGTATGCCGTGATTTTTCATCTGACTTTAAACTGAACCCAAATAGGTTTTAATACTTTTTGATTTAAAGCAAATAGTTTTCACTATTTTTGTAACTCACATGCTTTCAGATAGCTACACCCAACCTAATAACTATAGGACTTCTTTTAAAAAAATGTAGTTCCCTTTTAGAGCTATGTTTATTGACTTAGATTAGGACTGGACTAGAGCCAGGGACAGTCATATCTAGTCTTTGGGTTTTTTGTTACAAATCAGTTTTTGTTACAAGGTTCAATAAATATTCTTGATTATTTATGTTAGTTCTATTGTGAGTTCTTGCCAAAGATACATTGTATTATAACCAAAACAGATGTTCTGGTTTAGACAAGTGTATTTGTTTTAACAGGACAAGAAATGTAAATGAAACAACATTGTGTTCAGCATTAACATGGCAGATGATGAACTCTTAGGATTTCATTGGCCTTTTTGGATTAAATGAAAATCTTGAAAAAATATTTCAGGAATCTGTTTTTCTTTGTTTGCTCTCAGTTTTAGGCATTTCATTTGGAAGTGAAAGCTATCTGAATGGCAGGTGAACTATGCTGGAGCAGGACAAAATGAACAGCTCAATCTTCATATTTGGCAAAATCAAATCGCTATTTTTCTTTCAGCCTCAATGGTTTTGTTGTCACAATACCAACATTTTTACTGGTCTGACTTTTCTTACGTGCTTCTTGCATTAATGCACACTTAAAGTGTTTCAGCTCATATTTAAAAGAAAGTTTGATTAGTGTATGAATTGTTAATCTTTTTCAACAAGCAGTAAAGAATGCCATCAGGCAAGAGTGTTTTTTGTTGTTTAGATGGCTTGGTGTTTAATTTCTGTTCTGCTTGATTTTAAACTTGATACAAAATCCTTTTCTGCCTCATACAGCAATGTCTTTTCTTGCTCTTGAGACTTTATAAGCAGTGTAATTAATAATTTACTGCTGTTTAAGTTCAAACACTTTTGTACTGTGACAAATAGGGGAAAGTCTGTAATGTCTTGTAAAGTTCTCATTGGGTTTTCTTTAATGTTTAAATTATCAGCTTTAGAATACTTGGACATGTTCTGCTAAGGTAGAATAGGACTGTTTAATACCTTTTGAAGTTGGACCTTGGTGGCAAGAAATTGATTTAGAAATGTTTGTTCTACAGGATTTTAGGTCCACTTGTATTTTATAGGTGTCTGCACATGCTTTAAATATCCTTTTCAATTTAAATGTGTGTTTTATGTTGTTGAATATCTACATTATGCTCCCTCAGCTTTAACAAATGGCACTTTCAAGTTCCATGCCTCTACATTTCTAATGTTACACTAGCTTAATTCCCATTACTTTTCTGCTTCATAGCACTCGCAGTTTGAAAGGGACCTAACATTCGGGTTCACATTATGATAATTAGGTTTCAAAGCAGTGTGGGGGGATTAAGATGTCTGAAGTCTAGTTGCCGAATAAAGTTCAGAACTACTTGTAAAACTTGTTTGAGTGGTTAACAGAAGTGGTTTTATTTATTCAGTGCTCATGCAGCATTAATCCGTATTTCATCAGGTACCCACAGTGCTGTAACTCTAGATATGACCTTGGGACTTAATTTACCCCATCTCAGTTTTCCTTATTAATGTGCCATGAAAGAGGTACATGAAAGATAGCCAACATCAAAGCACCTTTTCAAATAAAGTGGCTGATATGAATCCTCTGGTATTTAACACTGTCTGTCAAATGTTTCAGCTGGTTTGCATCCTTTTACAAGCTATTGCTTGCTGCATTAATGCAGTTGTTTCAAGTCTGTTGAGAGTACAAAGGGAGGTAGGGATATGTGAAACTATTCCTATTTCTTTTTGATTGTGTTTTCTTTAAGCTGTTATTTTTGTCTGTTAAGCTATATAACTCTATTGATGACACATTTATGTACGCTCACCTACACACCTTAGGTCATTAGGTGTCTGATACAGAAGGTGGAAAGTGGTTTGGAAAGTTTTGGCTGAAGAAATACATATTCAACAGAAACAATGGACACATCTGACATGTGCACTGAAGAACCTTTGTTCTGCTTTCATCTCTTTTCAAGCTCTGTTGGAGTCATGAGAAATCCTAAATAGTGAAGAAATAATTTGAGGAACAAACAGGTTTAAAATGTGTGTGAGAAGACGCAGTCAATGAAAAAAAATTAAATTATGTAGTGATTCCTAGCCAAACTCTCTTCTTACTTAAAGTAATGTTCTGTTGTGGTTATTTACCATAGCTGAATGATCACACACATGTCAATTGAAAAATGATTTTGTGTATATTTATATTTAGAGGAGATGGTCCTGTAAGTCGGTTAGTAATTTGTCTTGTTTGACACAACACAGACTGGAACAAGTGTCTATGTTTAAAATAGTACCCTGTGTTTGTTCCTGGTGTATCCACAGATTGGGATCTCTGAGCTGAACCCATGCTATATTCAAAAGGAAAATTCAAAGGCCTCCTTTGGTTTTGAAGCAGATTCTCCTCTGCCCTACCTGTAGGCACCAATACCATCTCTATCTGTGTTTTTCTGAGAGGAGGGAAGGAAATGGGTTAGCAATGAAATTGTGGTGGGACAGGTGAAACAGGAGATTATAATTTCTGGCTTGCACAGCATAAATTTGAAACTTTTTGAAGCAAACTGTGTGATACTTTTGACAATTATGGAACTGTCTTTGATATTTCAGAGAAATAATTCATAGTTTTCAGGATGAGAGCAAGGACTAATTGGGAGTTTATCAATGTAGTTAGAGATTATGAAATCCTTTAAGTTCAGAAAAAGAGTAAGATGTGTATGGAGTCTAGACTTCAGCAATGTGAAGGCGGGGGTCAGGAGGCTGAAAGAACTAGTGAAAGAAATCTAAATCTTCAGGAAAACATTTTTCCAGAACACTGGAACACGCCTGTTAAGTCCAGGGGAATGTGTGGGAAAAGAGTCTTGGGAGAGAGATGTAAGTTATTCGTTCAACTTCCCTTCTGTATTTTCTCTTTCTAAGAGATAATCCTAGTAACAGCAATACCAAGAAATCATTTGAAAAGTTGTATGTTCTCGGTATGTAAATCCCTTCAGACCTTTAAGGGATAATAAACAAATAGCAGAAAGGGTGGATTTTAGGATAAAAAACCATTTAACATGTGCCAGCATGTTCAAGGGGAACTTTGCATTCTCTTCATTTAGAAATGTGACGATCTCATATATACTCTCGCAAATCAGATAACAGTGAGAAATTAATCACAAGAATTCTTACATTTGTTTTCTGTCTGAGAAGCCATCTGTTTTATTTACAATTGCAAAATGACATCTCTCTTTTTGTGTTGATTTTATGTGCACCACTAAGCAGTGATTTGACAGGCTGTCTTCTTGTAGATCTGTTATTTTCAGATAAATAAAACATCTTTTCTGAGGATAATCAACTAGAAATCATCTGGTATTGCAATGCAACAGAAGTCAGATGAAGAGATAGAATCATCCAAAAATATTTACAAAAACAAACCAAGAAGATGTTGGAAAGGTAAAGAGCTATTGAGAAAGGCCAGAGAGAGAAGATGCAGTGAGCAGGTGCTTCTGTTTGTACACAGAGTGTTCCATCAGGTTCCCTGGGGGCAGTTTTGGAATGTGTGCCTTGTATGCAGTATATGCGTAGAACAAGACAGCGAATTTTGTTCCTAAAACTCAATTAAGACAAAATTAGATTTTGTCTTAATTTAAATGTTCGGCATAGAACTACTAAAACTATACTGTGTTTGTTTGTTTGACTTTAGTAGTAGAAGTCTTTAAAATTATTGTCACTTAATGTTGTGTGCTGGTCAGTGTTTCCACTTGAAGTGCAGTCTGTAGGAACTTTATACAGCTGAGCTGTGTGTTCCTTGTCTTTTCAGTGCAGCAGGTTATGTCAAGAGAAAATTCCCTCTCCTGTTCCCTAATCATTTGTGAGCATGAGTGAATGTTTTGCAATCCGAGCTTAAAACTGAGGTTTGGACTTCAGCTGAAAAATGTGACCTAATACCATATTAATGCTTTCCGCACTGAGGACTGGAGAAGAGTCCTGATAGCTGCATCTATGAGGTTTTTCCAGTACTATGTTTATTACAGGGTGTTTTTGGATACTGATTTCAAACAAACCAGAAAAGCTTATGCTTTCAGGTAAGCTGCTGCAGCACCATTTTAAGAACTGCCAAAATGAGCATGTGTGGTTCTGTGTCTGTCTAGTTTTAGGTGGCTATTTTTTCCTTTTAAGTAATGTGGGTGGCCATTTTCTTGTAGTGGAAATGGAATGTAACCAAATATAGATGTTACCTTATCAAACAGATTGAGAGAGATCGGATGGCGACTAAGATGAATAATGATGGTTCTTTGATGCATTTTTGATTTGCAGATCACTGAAATTTGCTGGTGGCAGTGTAAAAATCACTCCAGAAACTGTAAGCCTACTTGCAGTGGGCAAGATTCTTCCATATCCCTTGGAAAAAGACTATGAACCACAGGTTGAAACACCACTTGGGTTTGAACCTGAAAATAATAAAAAGTTGAAAGTATTTAAAAAGGTGAAATCCTCCTTCTCATTTGTATTTTCAGATCTTTAATGATGGAAACTTGGAGTGTGGTTCTTGTTACCCACATATATGTGCATTTTAAATTGCTAGTCTTTAGCCATTGCCTAGAGGAAAGCATTGCTCCACACTGCTATGTTATCACCATGCTTACAAAATCTTTGCTATTGGAAGGGAATGTAAATTAAAACCATTAAAATGTTAATTTATTATTTTTGTCAATATTGCCTTTCTAGAATAAGTGATTCTTGTGGCATTTGAGATATTACTTTATTATACTCATACATAAGAGACATCAGAAACATATGTTTGTGTGTGTTAAGTGACTGTGTCATGAAATAGCTGTGGCAATTGGTAGATTTTCACTAGTAAAGATTAAGAAACTTATTTAGGCTCGTCAGTATGTAAAGAAGCTCCAGTAGGAATTGTGAAATCCTGTCAGAAGCTAATTTGCGTAGGCATCCAAATACTGCGTAACTAATCGTTAAAGCATCCAGATTAAAATTAGATAAATGCAAGAGATATACTCTCATTTATGAGGTACTGAGTGTTACTGCACAGTCACAGCTGGTTGTATATTTGGGTAGTGTTTTGTCTTCAAGTAGACACTCTGTAAGAACCTAATGGAGAAGTAAGCATTTTTCCATTTGTATGAGTTTGCCAATAATATGTCTTTACTTAAGTTGAGATTCTGCCAAACTCCATGCCTATTCATTTGTAAAACCAGATTTGCCTTTCTGCATTTCAGATCTTACTAGGCCCCCTTTATTGTTTGGAGATGTGATATATGGATTTATTTATTTATTTAAACTTACTGTGCTATTATTGTTGATGCTGATAGCAGAAGCTTAGGTTGGGCGGTTGGTTTATATTCTTCTGTCTAACATTTGAAATTAGATACCTTAATTTCAATGTCTTCTGTCAAAGAGGTATCTTTGGGATGAAATTTTTCATCCTAGATCTCTTATTACATTGTATGTTCTATGTATTTCTTAACAATAATTAGAAATGTTTAAGAAAATAAAGGAGCGAGCATATGCATAAATGCTACCATTAGTGGTGAAAACTTTCTTTTTTCTTTGAAGTATTAGTTTTGTTGAGATCTGGTAAAAATGGAAGTTTGTGGGCAGATCCAAAGTTTGTATAGAAATCTCCCTCTGAAAATACTTTCAGATTTCTTTAGAGCAGTAAATGTCAGATAATTGCTGTTTGTAGAGCTGCTAACAAGTTCCCCCAGTACCAGAAGAACAACAGCTAAAAACCTTGATTCAAAACAAAAAAAGATGAAATGGCTTGGATTTAGGGAGATTTGAAAATTAAATGTTAATGATTGCTAGGTGTCTGATAGCTTGAGAATCTCCCAGAACTGAAAAGAAAATGCAATATGTCTGCAATTAAAGCAGGGGCTCTTTCCCTGTACACTTACCTAAAATTGTGATTTCTTTTGCTGATTTCAGGCTATTGGTTCCTAGAGGCTGTTGGCAGTGCAGGAGTGAATGCTACCCATGTTGCACAGTCACGTGGGGTAATTCTGTGTGATGCTGAAACCAGGGGTTATGCTTGCCTGGGCTCATTTAACTTTTCTTATCAACAGAGTGTATGGCAGCCTTAAAAGCTCCATGAATGACATTGAAAGAAGCTACAGCAACAGGAGATACTTCTGCTGTTTTCAGGGCATGAGAGGCAGAGCATATAGACATGCTGTGTGTCTCAAAGGGACTTTGAGTAGGTTATTTCAGCTTGAAAAGGGATTAGATTTAGATGACTGCAGTGTCACACAGTAACTGAAGGAGCATATTGAGGATAATTCCTTTCTATAACTGAATCCCAGCAGTTTTGCCAATGATGAGTAAGCGGAGGGAAGGAGAAATGATCTATTTGTCATGATAAGAGATATGGAAGTGAGAAAGTGGGCTTCTGAAAGGAGACGTGAAAATGCACAAGCTACATGAAGCAGCTTCTTCTGTACCAGGCCCTGCTGGCAGCAACAACTGGGTCTAATGAGCAAGTGAAGGGGAGCGAGGCTGGCTTTCTTGTTCCTTTTCAGTTCTAGGGAGAGATTTTTGTTGCTGTGATGACTTCATGTGCGGTTGTAAATGTAATCATGCTCATCCAGCTGTTCTGCATGTTAGTTATTTTGCTTTCCTTCTAACACGTAATGCTTCTGGAAGCAAATTTGTTGCTCATATAGAAATAATATTTTTGCTGTAATCCTGTTTGCAGCTGCAAGTAATATTACAACTTCTACTTGGATCAGATTATTTTATGTAGCAGCAAATACTATTCAAACAGCTCAGTTTTCTGTGGATGTTTCTAAATAAAAAACCTGTAGGTGGGGATGAAGATATCTATCTGTATGCAGTTATAGTTATTTCTTATAATAAATTGGGTTTTCACATAAAACTTCTCTCTCAAACCTAATTAACTTTTATGTTTTCTTAAACTTCTTTGGCAGCCAAGGCAACATGCCTACTGCCTGTTCAGTTCTTTTATTGCATTGAACTAGAACTAACATTTAGAGAGAATACATTTTGACATTTGAATTTGACATAATTGTTTCAGGGAAAGTTTAGACATGCATCCTCCATGGGTGATTCTCTTGTCAGCATTGTGATGTTGTACTGTAAGTATACTTTTAAAGTGGGCTTTCAGTAAAATCAGTGATGCATTTAGTGCTTACTCCTGGTCTATTTTTCTTCTTAGTGTAAAATAGCAGCTCAAAGTTGTTGTAATTTTTTTTAATTAAAATTATTTTCTAGCAGTTAGTTTGTCATTTTTAAGTAAATCAAACTGGATGTTCCTGTGTTACTTCTCCGTGATTATCTCTCTGCTAAAGGAAATGTAAACTCTAATCTTCTGCTATAAGAGTAAATAGAAAGAGACACTGTCAATTTGAATGTCTTAAAATGAAATAATTTTGATATCATGATACAGTATCTTTTTAATATATCTCGTTTCTTTAGCTAACAAAAACAACAAAAAGATTTTTAAAGGAATGTTTAACTTGTTTTAAAGGAATGCTTGAGGCTGTCCACTTACCTACTCTTGTTTACCTCTACTGCTGTAGGCCCTGGCTGGCTCTGTCGACATCTTGCTGGCTTTTTACCTGAGCTTTTTACCTGAATGTCCACAGCTGCTTGGTGCTGTCTTAGTTGTAGTTTTCTCCTTAAGGGAACTAGTGGATGATCTTGTGGCCTTTCTGGAGAAGACCACTCACTGGAAAGGCTTCTTTTTGGTAAAGCAGTTACAGTAGATTGTACATTACTGGACATCTGACACTAACAGGAATGATGTTTTCTGATTGAGACAAGATTTTGAGAAAAGGGGTTGTTCTGGTACTAATCAAAAAGAAGTAGTGTCATCTAATTCAAAGCAGATTCTCTTCAGTTTTATGGTCTGTAGGAAATTTTTTTCTAGGTTTTTATAAAGCGAAGATACAGAGGAAATGTTTCTTTTTGTCAATATATTTTATTTACTGTATAATGCAAACTGCCAAATTGATTACTTTTGGTTTGACCTTAAATACTAGTGTTATGAAGCCAAGATAATCTGTGGCTGATATTAGGTTGTGATAAACTAAAATTTATAATTAGTACAGTGAACTTGAGGGGGGATGCTTTCTTTATGTAAATTTTCTTTGGGTCATCTGAAATACTAGTTGTAGCACTCAATGCAAGTTGATGTTTTAATGATCACAACAGGTCTTGCAAAATTTTAATGGAATATGTATGGTTTAAATTCATGTCTACTCCTTATTTATAGTGTTTGTTAAGTTAGTTTCCGTTGGATTTAGTGACAATACAAGTTTGTGGTTTCTTCTTTACTGTGCTACAGTCTATATAATTAGATTGCATAAATCATATGGTGGATGTGATGATGGTGATGTTGTGAGCCTTTATGAGCTTCAGAGGAAGTTAAGACTTGAAGCTTGTGAAATGTGTTTGTTGTGATTCTCAGAGTTTGATTAAACCCAAATCCAGGACATGCTGGTTTGTGGTATTAGTTTTAGTTTTATTTTTTAAGAAAATGTTTCAACATTTTGACAGAATTCTAAACATACTTGTCTTTGGCTAATTTTATGAAATAATTTTCCACTACGTAGTTTAGAAATAATTACACGAGGCAATTTAGGATGATTTTGCCTTTATGCAGATTTATAAGCTGAGGGGGAAGAGGAGGGGAAAGGATAGTAGGAATTAGACCCTTAGTATTAAAATCTGTATCAATACTTTCTTAATGTAATTTAGATCTGAATTGGCTGAAGTTTTGTCTACATTTAGCCCCAGGAGCCTATCCTTTCTTGGGAGGAGGCGGGGCAGGGCATATTTCATGTTTGTGCCTTGTTCTTTTGGTGGGGGAAGAAGAAACAACCAGACCTGTAAAAGCCTCAGGATAGTCCCGTGCAGATCTTGGTCATGTTGTTGCATGTGATGATGTTGGTGTGCAAATACGAGCCCTGGAGATGCTGACAGCAGCAGTAGTTCTGGCCTGTCTGCTGGGGCAGGCTGAGGACAAGGCTTGGCTCTGCCACCCTCTGCAGTAGCCAGCAGAGCCGAGCAGGCGCCCGAGGGCAGGAGATGCTCTGCCGTATTAAAGGGTGCCGCATATCCCACCCTGGCATATGTTTTCCATAACTCCCCGTGGGAGTTGTCTGCATCAGGCAGAGTGCCTCCAGGCTCTGCACTGCTGTGCTGCCATGGAGTCTCTATCAGATAACCTCTGGTTCTCCTCTGGACAATTATTGCTTTAATATTGTGTTGTCTCTTCTATAGCCCTGATCTCCTAATTGTTGGATTATATTTAATTGGTTTTGTTTGGTTTTTTGTTTTTTTTTTTTAAAGTCACAGCTGTTAATTATCAACTGCAGAAATAGTTTTGACAGTTTAATGTCAGACACTTGAAATTAAGTGAGCCTACTCTGTTACTGCAGGAATCACCAAGGCACACATTTCCATTAATTTAACTTTCAAGCCATTCAAGTTTTCAAGTAATGATTTTCTTTTAACTTTACAGCATTTGAGGATGTTGGAGTTGTTTAGTGACTTTTCAGTGCAGCACTGTTTTTGAAAACAGAGAGTGTTGACTTTTAAAATCTCCACTGGATTTTGCAAACACTGTTTCAGAGCAGATGTGTGCTTTACTGAAATGTATACATGGTGCTAAATTTTTTTAACTGCCATTGAAAAAAATCCCTCTGAACTTCAGGTTAATACTGTCAAAACTTCAGGTCTTAGCTACAGCACATCCAAGTGTTTCTGTTACTATGTATTAGGTTTTAGAGTCTCTATTCCTGGAAATATTTGAAACCCAGCCTTGAACGACTTGCTTTGATTCTCTGCTTTGGATGAGAGTGTTAGACCAGCCACTCTCCACAGGTGACTTTCGACCATTGTCATTTCCAGGCGTTCAATAGTTTCCAAAAGCTGAAAGAATCATTCCAGGACCTTCACTCTTCATTGGTGGCTTGTCTTGCAGAATCCAGACATAAGAATAGCTACCAATCCAGAGAAGTAGGTGTGAAATAATGCTCTTTGCTCACATGAGAGGGCTGTAGGCTCTGCCAGCATTCAGAGATGTGGATTCTGATCTTCTGTGCTTTCTGGGTGATGCTGTCCAGAAGACTCTCTGGTTGACTTCCATATATCAATTGGCAGGAAAGCTTTGAAATAATTTGCTCTGGTTTTGAAGTAATGTGTGCTATGTGGAGACAAAACAGAGCTTTGAATGGGAGGAAGAGGAAAATCAGTAGTTCATTCCATGGCTTTGCATTTGAGTGGAAGTTTGGCAGTTGATGGATTTATTTATTTTTTTTGTCTTCCAAGAAAAACTGAATATGAACTTTCTTGGTGCACACTTTGGCTAATACTAGAGAAAACTAAATAGTTATAGTTGAAAAGGATGAGTTAGCCATTTTACTTCTGTTAGTGCCTTTGTTTAAAATTGTATAACTGAGCCACAGCTTTTCAAATGTTTCTAAGAGACTTTCCCATTATAAAATGGTTGGAGTGGGGTGAGGGGGAGAGTAGATTCAAAAAGAGGGCTAATGTGGTTAAAAAACTGTATGTTCCAAGATGTTTTTCTGTAAAATATGTATTGTTGAACTCACAGGTATAGAATGTGTTAATGAACCTTCACGCTATTGGAAGGTATTTTGTTTCTAAATTGCAGGTGATTATCTAACTACTGTGTAACATATCTGTGACTGGAGAATCACTTGGAAAATTGTGGTATAAAAAGTAGGGCAGAAAATAAGCTACATTTTTTAAAAGATATCCTTACATCTACTAAATCATAAAAGCTAGGAAACAATCTTATCCTATGCTTATCTATTTGGATAACTGGAAGAAAAAAAAAAGACTATTTTATAGTTGGGGATTTCTTTTTAAGTCTGAAAGTAATTGGTTAGAAATGAAGCACGATAAATTTCAGTCCAGAAAAATTTAAAAGTATTTGTAACTGAATGAAAAATGTGTTTTAAATGAAGTGGTCTTTCAGCATATGTTTATGCCAGTTCCAGTGATATTACTCATGGAAAGTCTCCAGTATGGAGAAGGGGGAAAACAGATACAGCACTACCTAACTGAATTTCTACTTTACTAGTTCCAGATACTTGTTTTTGTCAGACTTTTCCCCCCTTTTCATTAAAAACTTACTAAAGGAGTTTGTTGTCAGTAAAAACATGCAATTCATCAATCCATTTCAACTTTGTGGGGATTTGGTCATTATTTTTGTTTGATTGTTGTTTGTTTTTTTCACTGAAATTGATACATATTTCTGTGTATAATACAAAATGAGAGAGCATCCACTGTTCTAAATGGTTAAAGGATAAAAAAGTTACACTTAATATTTGGCTCACTGCCATTTGGAGATATTTTATTCATATTAGCATCTTATACTGCAAATGCCCAGTGGTTGCATATGATATCAGTAAAATAATAATATTTAAAACTACGGTAGTAGAGAGGACAGAAAAGACATGAAAGAACCTTACTGCCAAAACAGAAAAAAATGTATAATTTAGTAACAAGGCACTCAGTCTATTTATGTTGCTCTACAGACATTTGAATACATCTGCCTGAGCTATTAAAAATGCTTGTTAAGGTTAAGCAAACTTCGGCTGATATTTTTACTTTTTTTTTTTTCATTTTGAATGGAAAAATGTTAAGTTTTTCTGAAGAATGAGTAACCTACTCTTTTTCTTAACTTTCTTGGTTTTTATCCTGTCTGTTGCTTTAATCCTTTTTACACTGTAATGCTGAAGTTTGTTCATAGGGAATTAATAGATTTTGCTGGAAAATTCAATTAGTACCTCAGTTTACAACCTTTTTTCCAATGAAGAAAAATACTTTCCTTGATGGGCAGAGTGGAACACTTCTTGGTAAGTGTCAATTTTGAATAGTTATAAACTAGATCATAGGAAAATATCAAAACAACCTTTTTTTCCCTGTATTAACAAAAAGAGAAGAAACAGAAAACCCCAAGAAATGAAGACTTGAAAAATTTTAAGAGCACTGTCATGATTAAATTTACAGAAGCTATTTTTGAAAGATAGCAGCATATAATTTTGAGGAGGTCTGTGTGAAGCACTTTTACTTTATGTAACATTGTCTTAAGTATGTTGAGTTGGAGAATAAACTCAGGAGGTAAATGTATCTTCTGTAAACTAAAGCAGACAGCCTATTTTTTTAGGTGAATTCCAAATCAAAGTAAGGTAATAAGAAATGATACAGCTAGAAAATGTGGTCACACTTATTCTTAGTATTTGATACCTCAAAGAAGTTTTCCTGCCAGCATTTATTCTGATTCCAGAATTCTTAATTTAGTTTGAGTTTCTCTATTCAGAATCCAGTAAATTGTGCCAAGAATTGTCTGTAGGTTAAAAATATTTAATATGATGTCTTCAGATGCAGCCTAGCTGTTAAGAGGGATGAGGAGGGAGCAGATCAGAGCAGCAGTAGCAGATCTGTGATTCCCTCACTGTGTTCAGTTTTTCTACATTGCACTGCTCAGCCCTAATAGAGGAGCTGACTCCAGTCTTCCCTCATGGATCTGTGCTGGGAAGAGGGTTTGACTAATAAAGGGGGAATGAGTACTAAGATGCAGTGGTATTGTAGGAAAGGATGCAGGGGAAACAGAGTAAAGCCTGACTTTGGCCAAAACTACAGGTCAGAATTTTGCATGAATCAGGGCTGTGGAGGCTGCACGACAGCACTGGTCAGGCTGCCTCCCAGTTGTCCAGAGTGAGCATTAAAGAAAATGACAGTTGCTGGAGGTGCTGTTCTCCAAGAGGCATTTTGCTCCATATGCTGTGGTCTTGTCCAGTTATGCTCCACTCTGGGGATGAAGTCTCCATGAGAGTTTAACGTGACTCTAAGCTCCAGCCTTTGGTCTCAGTTAACAAACTGCATTTTAGCCACAGCAATTACTGCATCTGTGTTGCCTATTCTAACAGATGAAAAAGATTCCCATGAGCAATTACAGCATCTCCATATTCATATAGCATGTTCTTGTTGCCTTTCTAAGTAATTTCAAACTGAAATTGCATGTGACACCTCTTAATACAGTTTTTATTTGACTAAATCTGAATGCTTTGTCAAGTTCACTGACAAGTAAATTGAATGAGACATCTGTATTCACTGAAGAACCTGATGGACTCTCCTTAATGGGTCATTTGTTGTCTTCAGTGTCTTATGTCCCACAGAAGGATGGTGTGGGTATGACAGTGCATGCAATAGAGAAATGTTTTGGTTTGAAAATTAAGCAGACTTTAATCAGACATGAACTTTTCCTCAATTTTATAAAGTGTCAGTGACAATGCCAGATATAGATGGCACAAGCAAATTCTGTTTCTTTGTAGGCAGGAATCTTATTTAACAATTATTTGTTGTTTTGTGTTATTTGTTCCCAAAACCTTGGTACTCGATAATGCTCCAACCCGAGTTATTACGTGTGACCTACTGAGTTCCAGTTCCTCTGCTGTTACTGCTTTTACCTCTTAAAAGACCCTGTGTAGCTGGAAATGGATGGGGTACAACACCAGCTTCACCACTGCAAGGGCTTCTGTTTGACTGAGTTGAGAAGAAGCTGCTGGACAGTGTTGGTGACAACCTTCTGGCTTGGAACTTGCAGCTGCCTTGACCTGCTATGTTTTATAGTGTTGAGTTGAGCTTGTCAGCTTCACCGAGTGCTTGGGAACTGTGAGGGACAGGGCCTAAAAAAGGCTGCTCATTGAGCTCTTCAGTGTGGAACAGTTCTGCTAGGCTTTTTGTGGGGAAATACCTTTTTGGACTGTGCCATGTTTTTAGTTTGTGTATCTAGGCAATTTCATTTCAAGGTTCTCTATAAATATGTGAAATGTGATTGTTTAACATCACCTGGTATTTCTCTTCTTTTGAAGCCTGACTGCCAAAATTGGTTGTGTTTCTTTGTCTCTGTGTGCCTCCTTCTTGGTTAAATCAGTGTTTGGCTGATTCTTTCAATGATGAATATACAGTTTGTTCCCCTGGGTTCACTGGGATAATATTATGTGAAACTGAGTGAGTACTGACACAATTGATCTTAAAATTACAAAGTGTACTAATAAGGAGCATACCCACTTTCATGCCTATTATGTTTTTAGAAGCGAACTCTAGTGCTTTCATTTTCTATGTTTGATCTAAAGCCTTTTTTTTACTATCTTTCCTTTTTTCTAATGCTAATTGGTTAGAGATAGGTAATTTTTGAATGCAATTAATTTTAATTTATTCTGCTTACTTTGCTGTTGTCATATGGTAATCTCATAAAATGTGCTTCTTTCTGTCTAAACTTGTTCTCTTGAATGAAGATAATGTTGATTCTACAGTGTTATCCATACTATTGCAATTTCTGTCCTTAGCATTGCTGCAACAAGGAGAAGAGCAGTAGCTAAATTTTCTGTCAAGATCCTACTGTACTCGACAGTGTTTAAAGTAAAAATAAATTACTCAACTGCTTTTTAGTTGGATGCTGAACTTGGAAGTAGATTTTGGACCTGAAGCTCAGATTTTAAAGCCCTCTGCAAGAACGGAAAGGAGCTTCAACTCCAGCAGCTTTATGAGCAATGACAGGACTTGTTTTCTGAAACTGTCAATGAAAGCAGTGGGGGCAGTCACAGGTGACTGTCACCTTCAGTCTTAAGACATGCCACCCTAGGTCTTTCACTTTTCACTGCAGACATGGGACGTGCATTTCTTCTGGGGGTGAATCCACAGCCCCAGTTTTGTTCTGATAACAGCATCTGGCACTAGATTGATTTAACAGGCTATGAGGTTTGCTCTTTTCAGATATGCACTTGTACAGCAGCTTCTGTGCAGCTCTGACATGGCCACACGCTACTGTTGTTTTTTCTGCCTCCTAGCACCACGTGTGAAGCTAAAGCTCTTTGACACCTGCCATTTGGACCCTTTTCTTACTGAAAAATGTCATCGTTTTCAGACAAGATGAAGACAGATATCTGATCATTCTTCCCTTTGCAGGGATGTGCTGAGGGCATGGTTCATACACTGATGAATAAAGGATTCAGACTGTAGCTATACAGTTAGTTTTATTAGCTTAGTACGATAACCAGTTCTTGATTTGGGGGTTCATAGAGTTTTATACAAAAGAAATTAAAGTATGGCAGCCTTCTTACAGACTTCAAAGCAGTAAAAGCCAAAAATGTTTAGCCCTAATGTTTCCCAGCTTGAAAAGGAGTGGGTAATACTTGAAGGAAACTATTTCAATAATTACATTTTTAAAAAAACTTGCTAATTTTTCAGTCTTCATCATATATTTCTTCTGAGATTTGGGTGCCGGTCATTTTAATTAAACTGGCTTTCATTTCTTATATTCCTTTAATTTTTTTTATAAACAGACATTGAGGAATTCTTCTATTCTATCTGTTGTTGAAAGACTATAATTTGCATGTTGTTGAAAATGAAGCTGATCAGATGAAGCTGCAGATGATCTGCAGATTCTGCATGACCATACTGGAAAAAAATGGAAAATGAAGTATCATTCTAAGACTAAGTGCTATTTTAAGATGAATCTTTTTTAATTATCTGAAGCAACAATACAAACTGTGATTAGAGTATCTTGCTAAACGTGGATTGAAACAGGCCTAATTCTTTTCTGTTGAGCAGGTTCTAAAGAGCTATACGGTCTACCAGGAAAGCTATTGTCTTAACTAGTGCTAAATACCATTTATGGCTGACCAGGAGAGAAGTAATCCCTAATGCAAGGATGGTTGCCTTGAACTTCAGTCAATTCAGAAGCTGCTTTATAAGGTGCTTATTTATTGTCCCTGTTGTAGGGTTAGCAAGCTGTTTCAAAAGTAGGTTTCGTAACTAAAAGAGGTTATTCTGTCTTGAAGTTTACTGCACAACTGAGCCCCTGTTTTGAAATAATGTGGTAATTATTACTTTAAAAAGTATATTGAGTTAGTGGAGACCAAATTCCTTTCCCAAGCAAGCTTTGTGAAATACAGTGCAAACTCATTCATACATGGGTAAAAACATTGACTTTTTTGTTGTGAATTCAGAACACTAGTTTTAAACAGAATTTCACCTAATATTTTCTGTAGAAGCTTGGAGAATTCAGCTGAGCCACAGTGTGAGGTCAAGCTTATAATTTGATGTGCTCTCTGAAGGCCCTTTGTGGGGTTAACTTCTTATGTGCTTGGGAGCTACAAAGCAGGAGCTGTACTTTGACTTGTGGTGTCCCACCTGCATCTGATTGAATAGCTTCACTATGAGTCACTATGAGTTCTTTTGTAGTATTTCTCCTAAAGAAGGCTATAACAGCTTCATGTCTAATGTGACTGATTATGAAAGGTGGACTTTCATGTAAGCAAAACTTTTATGGTATATAATGACTTCAAGTTTTTAGGGAAGCAATGGAAATTTGATGAAAATTCATTTCCTATCTAAAGTATATTTCAGTATTAAAATATATTTTACTATAACAACATCTCCCAGGTTCTATATATTGTTAAAATTTAAAACTAATTCTTTAGATTATTTAAAAACCAAGATGAATTTTATGCTTTTTAGCTTGATTCTATTGAACCATGATTGCTTTCTAGTGTAATCCTTTTTTATGATCCTAATGTCTTCCTTTACCATACCATTAGCTTATTGGAGGTGGGGGAAAGACCAGTTTTTGAATTCAGTCTCATCTGTCAGAAAGAACAGGCTTTTAAAAATCTCTTTGGCCTTTTTATTCTTTGAATGCATTATTCAGTATATACCAGAGCCTTTTAATGTTGCACTTTCATGACATATGTTCCTCATATGTAAAAAAAAAAAAGTGGCATAGCTGTGTCAGAGCCAGGCTCTGTCAAGCCTGGTGTCCTATTGTTCCTGTGGCGGAGTGTGTGTGGCTGCATAAATCACAGTGTCTTGCTCAGCCTGTGCTGGACTGCAGTCTCCAGTTGGCTGTAGTCATCTCCCTCACAGCAGAAGGAACTGTGCTTTGCACAGCACATAGGAGATGGAGTGCTCATGTACCCAAATGTGAGTTGCTGGGAGCAGCAGGTGACTTTGCCAATAACACTAAGAAAGCTGCAGCTTGCCATCGGTAATGAAGAGTTGGAGGGGCTGACCAAGTTGCTTCTGCTTGATAGGAAAAGAAAGAGCAAGACAAGTCAAAATGCAAGTGAATGGGTTATTGCTGTTTCCTGTGAAGAGCTTCTTTGACTTCTCCTAGGTGATTTTCTTTAGTCATCAAAACGGGATATGTGGGGAGACATATAGGATCAGATGCAGGCATCCTGTGTCTCTAGTGTAGCTCTCAACCCTTTTGAGTTTTATGCTCTTCTGGAACTAGTTGTGACTTCTGTGTTTTCAGTAAAGCCCAGTGGATTTCTCGTTCATGAAATAGCCTAGTCTTCTTTTGAGCATGTGCTTAAGTCTTCTCTGACCCTTCCTAGTTTGTTTTTAATCACTACATCTGTCAACACGGAGCATCTAAATGTAACATTCTTTTCTAGTAAATATTTTTTGTTTATTTCATTATATTTGTTGTCCTGGGTGATTTGTAGGCCAAATTATTTTAGTAAGTAACACTTTATAAACTTTTCACCCTTTTGTACTGCTGTTCTTTGAGGGAGCCTCTGGCTTTCATTGCCATGAGTTTATGAAGAACATATTTATCAATTAATATGTAAAAAGTTAATGTAGAGGAATTAACCACAATTACTAAATTTTGATTGTGAAGGGAGTTATTTTGGCAGATCATCATTCTTATGACCAAATAGAAAATCTTGGCCCATTTTGAGGTTGACATACCCTTTGCTTTTAGAGTGACCATAATTTTCTTCCATGTAATAAACACCAGATTCTTCTTTGTACTTGTATTGTTTCTTAAAATGATATTTGAAAGGATTTAAGTTGTACATCAGGGATTTGGAGGCTGTAGGAACGGTAAGTTATGTGAAGTTGGATAAAGTTGCTTTTTCTTTCTCTGTAGGTTATTAATCCAGTGTTGCATTTGATTTTACGGAAGTGACTTCAATGTAATATAAGAGTCTAAAATGTTATTGAGGTTCATGAAATTGTCAGGAAGGTGCATTCATTTTTAAAACCTGCAAATGTCTAGTCTGATACATCTTTTTTTGTTATACATATGTTAGATTTTTTTCACATAGTTTTAAAAAGGTTTACAGTAAAAGTAAAAAAGATAACGCTTATTTAAGATCAGTAAGAAGATGACTTGCTTTTTTAAGTCTTAAAAGGCTCCTTCAAGTACTGAGAATAAAACTGGCATGGTCTCTAGTATGAAGCTGACGGCCCACCAGGTGGTGCTGGTGGAATATATTTAATGTTGGTTTAGCTACTTGAAATGTGTCTTAACAAATGTGACTGAGATGGGTGCAGTGTAGGAAAACTTAGTTTCTATGCAACAAGCCTGTTTGTGCAACTAAAAAGAGTACATGGTAGTACTGTGTAGTGTCTTTGTGATGTGGGAGCTTTTGATTTTTATAAGTTGGATATAAAGGCTGAGGAAAAAACCTTTATCTGTAGGATGGCTGATGTGGGAAGCAGACAGTATGGAGGCATGGTTCCAGATTCTTTACCTGCTTTTCTTTTTTAATTCAAAGAGAAGTTTATGAAACTGGTCCATTCATGCAGTAGAAGCATATTATATCATAATCATACACTTATTTACCTACTCTGTATTGACTTTAACTTTTCAGTAATGCTGTTTTAACTGTCTTGATTTTGGTCAGTGCAAGAATCCTCTTATGGAATGCGCAGAAGTAAGAGTCTCGTGAGGGGTGGGGGGAGCCAACTTTTCAGGTATATTTCATGTATTATGTGACTTAAAATGTTGAAGCAAATTCTGAAGGTACACAGAATTGTGGAAACAATTTCACCAGCTCTTATGGAGCCTTTCTTTTGATTCTCTTGAAAATTTTATCCTTTGTAAAAAGGAGAAGGAGAGATTGAAAAACAGTGTGGACTGCAGTAGTTTGGAGTAAATTTCTGTTGCCTACTCATTTGAGCAGGTTTGGGTTTGTCTTAATATACCTCTCATAAAATGTGTACAGTATTTGAAAGGCACGATGCAGAGTATTTTGCAACACTGAATTAACTTAAATTTTCCTATAAAGCATCCGCTTTTTCAAGAGAATTATTAGAATTTGGAAAACAAACAAAATGCCAGTGAACCAAAGTGACTGTCTCTTGTCTAGTCAAAAAGTATAAACTGAAAAAATTGCAGACAATCCCCAAATCTATTTTGCTTGTAATCTTAGTATTTTGACCAAGATAAATGTTTTACCACTGTGTGTGCCACTGTCACATTAGTAACCACCTTACTCTAGGTAAAAAACAAGCTAAATCAAACCATATGACAGCCAGGAATAGTTCTGTAAAAGTTTGATTGACTATGGCTGAATGAACCAGAGGATGATTTCTTTGGAGTTTGTGGCCTTATGTGTTTAATTTGAGTAACAAATTTATTTCGTGTCTGGTTTGTACTGTCTTGGGTGCAGCAGTACGGGGTTCTGCGTGAGTGGAAATCCTTCATTCCCTATTCCATGTCTGCAATACCAAATACTTCATAGAATAACTGCATGCATATACAGAACCATCTCGGAGTGGTTGTCAAATATCGAGAGTATGCTGCTTCTGAAAGTCCTTTTTATATCTTGTTTTCTTGCTTGTGATAATTTTTTTCTTGGTTCCCCCCTTCTCCTCACCCAAGTGTATAAATGTTTTTGCTCCCGAGGAAAGGAAATGTGCTTTTTCCAAACGTTTCTCTTCTCCTATCCTGCGTTTTAATTTTATTTACTCATTTTAGCAACTTTTTGTACTACCTACCTTAACATTTGGCACAATTCACATATTACGGTGGAATGACAGTAGTATTGCTTCTGCAAATTATCTGTGTAGCAATAATGAGAATCAGTAAAATGTCAAGTGTATTAAAATTCCCAGCCAGGTCACACTGTTTTTTTTACTGTACAAAATACTGAGAAGGGATCAAGAAATAAGCTGTATGCAGTAGTACAGCACTGTAAAAATGTGTGCTAAACACTTTTTTAGTCTGAGTGTATTATCAATGTATTAAATCTAGAAACTGCATGAGAGGTAACTTTTGGGATCTGTTTGAATGCAAAGATTGAAGAGCGATTAGTGAAAAGCTGTTAGAAGTGTGTGCTAACATGTGTGGGTTTTGGAAGCAATATCCAAAAAGGGAGCGCTTGCCAGCTGTTGCCTTTATAAAGTGTGAACAGGTTAAGAAATACGTTCTGCTGCATTGTTCTTTAAACTACCCGTTCATCAGAAAAATAGATTTTACGAGTCTTCTGTCAGCATCTGTGTTGTTCCACAGTTAGGTTTTTGTGATATGGTCTTATTTCTGGGCTCTTGATGGGAACATTTTATGAATGTCATTTATAGTGAAGGAATGCTCATAATACTGAATCTTTTTAAAAGATCATGTAGATGGTTTCATTTTCACTTGCCCTGTTCAGCTGGTCTGAGGATTTCTTTTTCTGTTAAACTAGTTGCTTGAATGGATCTGGAGTTAGACTAATACTAAAGAGAATAGTATATTATTCTTTGTATTTATGGAAAGACCCAGTCTGCCTGTAATACTGAATTGGTCTTTTAAGTTTTGAGTGACTTTTAAAATCTGACTTGTAGTGTACAGCACTCCACCAAATTCCAGTTTTGATTGGGGAAGGGGGGAATCTGTATAAACAGCAGTAAGAAATTCTTATGTTTTGTATCTGCATTTTGCACTATTTACTGTTACTATGCTTGGAACATCGAATGGAAATGTACTTTATCTCTGAACTGTTCTCCAGCTTTTTCTGAAGGGAGGGGCTTCTAGGTATCAGTTTCTTTATTTAAAAATTTGACCTACTACATGTTCTTTAAAAGAAAATTTATAGTTCAGTTTTAAAACAATATAAAGCAAAGTTACGGTTTTTACTGACAGGTCTGTTTCTTAAGGACTGTGGTTTCTCTCCTTATAGCAAAGATTAGGTTATTCTGAAAGTAGAATAGTAAAAATAAATCTGACACTGTTAATATTAACCTATAGTGCATTAGCTGTCGATGCCTTAATTACCAACCTGAAACTCAAGTTCTGTTGAAGTTATTTGAAGAAATACGCTGTTGATTCAATGGTGTCAGAATTTCACAGCTGAAAATAAGTTACGCTGTGAATACTTGAATGCTGTTTTCTCTTGAGTGGAACTAGAACACTGGAGGGTTTTTTAATTACATGCTGTGACTTGAATTGGTGAGTTTATCATCATTACTGAATGAGTTTGAGGTGTGCGGTAGATACATGAACTGTAATTTAAGTTACTGAAGACACGCAGTCTGTGTTTTTGTTTGGGGATGGCAGTGAGAGCAGGGAGCAGACGGTACGAAAAGCCGTGGAGAAGCGAGCTGCTGCTTTGTGCCTCAGTCTGCATCAAGTTGGGGGTTTTTGAATGGTTTAGGCAGCTGGCTGGAGAAAATGTGTGTGCATGCTCGTGACTTGGATTCATGTAATATTTTAGTTAACTTTAGAATGCAGGTGTTTTTAATGAAATTGTCAGGTAGGTTTTGTTTATGGAAGCTGGTTTGCCTATTTACTTCTGGTAACACTTGTTTCTTATGTCCATTTTCTCTCATGTAAAGACTGATACAGGGGCTGATACCATGCACTGAGTATATTTATAATAAGGTCAGAATGAATGTTGCAGGTCAGGGAGAGGTGTTTTTGGCTTAAATGGAGATCTTATCCTTTGTACTGCCTTACTTTTGTAAGTATCCAGTTGATCGCTGGTATTTTTAAATCATGAGGCTTTAAAAAAAAGTCTAAATATTTGCTTAAGTCACTTAAAGTTTTTTGGTTGTATTGTTCAGTTGCGTAGTTTTGATTATTTACCACTTTATTTTTCAGCATTGTCAGTGAGGCAGGAGCATCTATCTACAGCGTTAGTCCAGAAGCATCCAAGGAAATGCCAGACCTAGATCCTAACCTAAGAAGTGCAGGTATGAAGAGTATTTCATTTAATCACCTTTCAATGTTGAGCTTAAATCTCAGTTCTCAGACTGTATTGTTTACAATATTAAGTATAATAATAGTCAAAAGTAGAAAAAGTTTTGGATGATTTGTTCCCAGACTTAAATTTTTCTTCCATTTCACATTTTGAGTCCTAAGTATGCAAATTAATGACATTGTCTTCTACTAATACCTGTAGTGTAACGTATTCTTTCAATAGACTGGTACAGGAAAATTTATAGTGAATGATGTAAACAATGAATTGCATAAACTTTCACAGTTGCACATGTCCATGCTCACAAGAACTAGACCTTCCCTCTCTCATGTCCCTTGTGTGCACATAAATGTCTCTGGCAATAGTTAAACCATTCAAAGACTAGGACAAAAATGTAGGAATAGAACAGATAATTTGAAGTTGTGCATTTGTCGTGATCACTGGAGTCGTCATGTAGCTGAGGGTAGTCCTCAAGAAATACTGCTTAGTTTCAGTTTTCAAAAAATTACTTACTTCAGCATCAGTATCGTACAGCTCCAAATCTTAGAAATGTGCAAGTGTAGCCACTATCATAATTTTCAGTGTTGAGTTAAAAAGTAGTCTTTAAAGATCAAATTCCTAGCGTCTTTGTCAGTGTCCAAATTCCACTCATGGATTTAGTTTATTGGGGGACAGCAGTAAGGAGAAATTTGTGGTTACTTTTATTTATTTATTTATTTATTTATTTTTATTTGTGTGTATTTTTCGATTTCTTTGCATATCTACCTCAAAGGTTTTTGTTCTTGATTTTTCTGCAGTTTACTGTGATTCTCAGCCAAATATAACATACTGGAAAATGCAGTGATGCTGATGTATACATTTTTTTTCCAGTCAAAATTAAAATGTTCTTAACATTATTCTAGCAGGTTACTGGCCTGGAAATCCTTTGGAGGCTGTAGATCAGCAGAAAACAATTTTGCAGTTACATGGTATTCAGGGGTAAAACCTTCTAGAATCCCCCGTGTTCCTCTTTCTTCTTATTTCCACGAAGGGGAACAAGTTTTAACTCAGTGTCTCAAGTTAATGTTTTTACAGGAATGTTCTTGAAATGTTTTTATATCAGCCCCTCCATTTGCAGGACAGGCCTCTAGCTTCTTTTGACTTGACTTTCTCTTCCCTGCCTGCAAACATTGACTGTTTATTCCCTAGGACACAGAGGTTTAGAATGTATCATGGTATGGCCAGAGCATATATTGGGCATGCGACATTTCCGTATTTGTGACAGATGGCACTAGCTTTCCCTTGGACCAAAGCTTTTTATGTTTCTCATGTATTAAATGTGGATTTAGAGCTGATGTAAATGAACAAAATAACACTGAAAAGAAGGTAATCTAATTATTAATATTATGCTTTTCCAGATATACATGATTTTCCTTGTTTCTGAATTTAATTTTTCAGACACTTCTATTTAGTGTTGTGCATCAAGTACAGTAAATGAAAATAAGTTTTTTAATACATGTCCAATTCCAGTATTAATTAACTAGAGTTCATATTTTCTCCATTATTACTGGGATTTGCTCCAGACCTAAATTAAGTGACATTGCATTGAGTTTGCAAAGCATCGGCAGTTTTAACAAGCTGCAGCAGTACCACAGAGTGGGTAGAAATTAAAAAAGGGTAGGGTAGAAGGTGAAAAACAATTGCTTAGTTCCATGAATGTCAGCTGTTACGAAACAGACACTTGGAACTATATTACAATTGAGTCTTTCTAGAAGTTTTAGACTTTCTTTCTACCTTTTTTTGATGTCAATTTGTAATTAGTTGTGCTGAAGCTGTGGATGTTTTCTTAAAGTAATATGTAAAAAACGTGATATAACATTAAAGAGAAAAATTAACTGATGTTGAGTTTTTTTGCAAAATTTTTTCTTGACTACCTTTTACTTTAATTTGCAGCAAACAGAAAAGTGACATTGTGTCAAAGCAGACTTGCTTTTTATTTTAATTGTTGTGTTACATTATGTCAGATTCTGTACTTACATGATAGCATTTAGTACATTAAAGGAAGCTGACAGCTGCATGATGAAGGGTGACATTTATAGTTAAAATAAAAGGTACAACTGACGTGAGATATCTGTGATCTTAATGCTGTTTGCCACTTCAACATTCTTCTCAACAAACTTTATAGAAGGGCTTGGGATTTTTGAATTATACAGATAGGCCTATGCTTGTCCATTGGGTACCTAAATGAAAAATATTAAAAAATGCATACTGTAGTCATGTTTACAGTGGTGCTTAGTTACTGTTTGTAGTAAGTTTTCACTTCATACAGAGAAATAGAAGATGACAATCCAGATAAAAAAATTGCAAATTTCTCCTTGGCTTAATGTTCTATATGGGGGGAAAACAGCAACCATCAGCCTTTTTTGGGAGTGCTAATTAAAGATTTTTGTTAATCCAAGAACTCAACTTGTTATTCTTTTTTTTTCCTTTTGAGCTGTCTTTGAAGGTCATGGATGACATGGGTTAGTAATAAATGATTGAGAAAAATCTCATTTTACTCTAATATTGTATATATAAACTATAGCGTATATATAAACTATAGTCTTCATAGTCATCCAAACAGCACTTTGTAGACAAAATTGCACTTTCTTGAAAAAATGGGGAAAAAATGGCATTTTCTTAAGCCATTTGCTGTTTTCTACAGTGCAGAGAATGAACTAGGCTCTCTCCAACTTTAAAGTTGTCCTGAATATTTCATGAAAGTGCAGAAGCTGTTGTTCTGCTACTCCAATTCCTATAAAATCTTATGGAGTGGGACTCAGCTAAGTAGATAGTAAAGAACTTGATGAAACCTAGTTACATGTGTTTGAGTAGAGTGAGAAGGTATATATCCCCTTCTGGTAGTCATTGTAGGGTTAATGAGCAGAACAGCTATTACTCAGCCTTACAGAATTATGAGATAAGTGGCTTATAGGCCAGAGCAATAAAAGGATTTCTTCCTTGATAGGGCGAGGAAGTTTGGCTGCAGCAGATTAGGAGGGTTCTGCCTAGAAAGCAAGCCACTGGAGTTCAGTAATGGGGTTTTGGATGAACCTGCAATAGGGTTGCGGTCTGACAGAGGAGGGAATGCAAGGTTTCCATGAATTCTCCTTCGCAAAAGCTGTGCTGAAGAACTTTAAGATTTGGAGTAGGAGTTTTTTGTAGGGCAGATTGAATACCATAAAAAGAGTACTTTGCTAGCTGGAAAATGTTGATCACCTTTGTGAGGCTTATCAATATGTGCCCTATCAAGGCTTTGTGAGCGCCTGCTCTGATGATGTAATGAGGGAGCTGCGAGGCTGCGTGAGTGACTGCAGATCTGTTTCTGCCCTGGTCTGCGTCTTCTGGCCACCCTCTTGGAGATGTAGTTAAATATTTAATGTGGTAAAGTTTTCATAAAGCTGTCAAATTTATGTTTACTTGGCTATCCTGTTAATTTGTTGGGGAGTGAGGGGAGGTGGACAGGAAGGTTCCGGTTAGTTTTGTTTTTTTCTCTTTATTTATTTTTGTAGCTCACATCAGTACAACATTTTATGTTTCAACTTTAGTTAGTTTTCATTCATGAGAGCTTCAAGTAAGACTTATGCACTTGAATTTGCCTGTAGAATATTCTGGATTATTCTAGATCTCTGTGGTTGAGACTTGCTTGTGCCTTTTTTCAGTGGAAGGCCTGCATGCACATTTGCCTTTGAAGCAGTTTTAAGTAACAGTTCACTGGACATGGTACTTTTCCCTTGCAAGTTTATGGGTACCTCACTTCCTAGTAGTCATCTTTCATTATCAGAGCACATGAGATGATTGTGAGTATCTCAGCATGAGATGATGTGGTATTCTTGGTGTAAGACAAAAAACTAAACTCAGTGATGACAAGCATTACTCCTTTATGTAAATGAACTCTCTGGCAATCAGTGCCAACCATTTTTGGTTGCTGTCACTGAGCCTGTCAACTCGGGAACTAAGTGACTTTCTAAAGGTTGGTATCTTCTTTGCTTTACCTCAATTATGTCCTATATAGTTTTACCTGAGGGTTTATTTTGTTGTGCAGAGACAGTGTAAGCACAACTCATGTTGAAATAATGACACACAAATATGGAATTTATGTACATTCTGGATACCTTGTACAGTCATCTAGTGGAGGGTTTGTTATCCTTAGTGTGAGGAAGATGCACCCATTGTTTGGCTTGTGCTCACAACAAAATTATTTTCTTCTGCTGTCTCTCTGCCTTTTGAAGTGGATACCATAACGAAATGAATGTTGCTTAATGACTAAGAATCAGAGGAAAATGATGAATTCTGATGAAACAGTGGCCTGATGAGGCACTAGTCATACTAGGATTTTACTCTGGTTTCAGTATACACTTAGCTACATTAAATGAGAAACGTCTTCATTTTATTGAATTGATGAATTACCTTTCCTTTTAAGATGCCTGCTCTAACAAATTAGCCATCTTTTCTTTTTTTTACTATTTAAAAAACAAAATAAAAGGGAGGTAGGCATCATGTTTATATAACCCCTTGTTAGAAGAGGTCGCATGTTAAGCCTCTCTGATTTACTTTCTTAACACAATCGTATGCACTTGGCTTTTAATTAGCAATTCTGTGTTCAGATGCTAAAATAGCAACATACTTGCCTTGTCTAATGTAGCATCTTTAAGAAATGCTCATTTTCCTCTTGATTGAGGGGCTAGGGTCATCTATCAAGACCACACTTGTACCACCCACTTAGAAAAGCAGCATACATAGATAAAATATACCCTAGAGCTACTTTTTTGTAAAGATTTGAAAAACTAACAGGGCAAGCTACCAACATGTGTCTCAAGCTGCATGCACACGTATGATCCAGTATGGAAACTGTGTTGCTTCCAGAGGATGCATTCTGAGGATAAAGAAGAATCTGAGAGCCAAAGGTCACATAGCACAGCTTGCCTTAGCATTGTCAAATCCCATCTGCTTGTCTCCTCTCCACAGGGCAGAACACATTGCATTATTGTATGCTCAAAGTTCAGCACACCACTTGCACTTTTCCTTGCAAACAAAAGCCTTGTAGGCTTTGAGGGCTTGTTAGGACTTTGAGACTGTTACGCTACAGGGTTTTTTCCCCTGGGGTCCTGTTAGAGACATAGAGTTCAGAGCTGTCATACTGGCCAGCAAGTAGAAGGTAGAGATTGGAAAAAATGTAATTTCTTTTGACTTTATCTTAAGGAAAGTAAAACAATTTGATGATTAGATGTGTGGGACATAGTGCCTGGATGTCTACTTGAGCTAATTTCTTCATCTTCTTAAAAGAGCACTACTCCCCCTTGGCTACTCAGGAGAGAAGGTCATTTTTCAAAAACTTTATTGGTTTATTTAGTCTTACAGTTAAGCTGTTTGCACTACTGTCTGAGTAGAAGCTTCTGCAGCTCGTTGTAGAAGATGGGTGAAAGTTCCACAAGCTTTCCGGAAGCAAAGTAAACGCTGAATTCTTAAGCATTAAAACATTTTGTCAGCCCGGTGTTTAGTTGAGTTGTATGCAATTACAGCAGTTCAAAATGAAATCGTATTTTATCTTTCCGTTGTATTCTGCAGCATTTAAAAATGAGTTCAGTTATACTGTTGGAAGGATAAAGAACATGGAGAATGATGTGATGATGAACATGCAGTCTTTGAAGTAAAATGGATGGTGAATGGCAGTGATATGTTAAAGATGGAGTGTAGTATTAATGACAGCAATACTAAAAAACTAAAATAATTGTAATAGCAATAATAAGTTCTTAATTAATAACAGTGATAGAAATAATTAGTAATAGCAACAAGAGGATCTTGTTACTTCTCTCCCCATAGAACTACTCCTCATTTCCTACTGGTGAGCAGAAGCTTTTTTCAAGGTATGGACTAGCTTCTACAATTTAAACAGGAGTTACAGGAAATCTGTGGGTAATTTTGAAAACCAGTCCCTACCTACAGATAGGCTGGAAATTACTGAGCCTTGTGCAGTTATGCATAGATTTGTACCTGCATCAGGACCTTGAGAAAGAGAAAAATGGGCTTGAATTGCCCGAAACCAGTGGCACAATGCTGAATGGGTTGTTACATGGGTTAGCGATGTTTGTAGTCTGTATTTTCTTGTTGTTCTAGTCAAGAGTCCTAATATTTTCTAATCTGTGGAAATTTCAGGCTATGTGAGAGAGATGGTACATAATTGTTAGCATCCTGCTTATCGACTGTGTATTTCCCCTGGAACTGTAGAGCGCAGTAGTGGCTAGAGTAGAGGAATCTGATCTGTAATCTGCAAGCTTTACTTGCTCTGGTAAAACTAGTTTTCCTTAGCATGAAAGAACTATGAAAACCATTTACTTCCCTCCCTCTGGATGTAAAGCTATGCATGTGTTGTGTCTGTGTGTTTTCCTTCAGAGGCTTTGTTGCTTCTTTGAAGCGTGGAGCTAGAGGAACGATGAATACCAAGATGCTCTTCAATTCAAGGAGTTTCAGTTTACATTTAATATTGTGGCATGATGTTACTTGCCAAAGCTGCTTTTTTGCAATTAGCATAGGAAAGGATGTTATGGTCACTTATGAAGGGTTAATATTTGTTGTTGAAACAAACTACTAACGCTTCTAAGATACAGGTGATTAGCTCTTATAAGATTAGAACTTAAAGTAATTTTTTGCCATTTGGTAGTAATAGTAATCAATGGCATGGTTATGCAGTTAGTACCAGCAGTGTGTGAAAAAGATATTGATGGTATCTACATTTTAAGCTGAACAGATGGGAAAAGACTTTTTCTGAGTTTATAGCAACTTGTAACGCTAACTCATTTCTGTGACAGGAAAATCACATGAGGCTTCAATTAAATGATTATATGTCTCCCATCTCATCTTGGATAAAAAGCGATACTATTCTGTGATACAGAAATCAAGAAGTGTTTCTAAGAAAAAATGCTGACTTGTAAAAGCTGCATTTTAATATTCACTTGTCAAGGCTTTCTCTTTAAAGGTATTTCCAACTTTCTTGTTGTATTCAGCCCTCCTCTTTTAAAGATTTTTTTAGTAGTAAATAAGTAGAATGTTGTCATTCATTATTTCATTAATCTTAGGCAAATAACAGATTATCAGTTTTATGGAGTTAAAAGTAAACTAAAATGTAACCTTTTTAAAACAAAAACCTGCTCACTTGCCATAGAAGAACTTTGGATGAAATGCAGCTGTTGAGCAGTTGCTTAAAATAAATTGCATACTTTAAACCCACCAAGAAGATATATGAGGATTCAAAACTGTGTCACAAATCCTGACCTACTGAGAAAGAATGCTTAATGAAAAGACTACTGTACATTTCACTGTATCCTTTAGAAGGAGGGTGAAATTCAGGTCAACAGGATAGAAAGCTTCCAAGACTCAGGAAGCCTGAACAATCGATCACTGAGTAAACATTATTGCAGATACTTATGGAGAGTAATTGATCTCGAACACAATAATAGGCTTTATAAAAGGATTTAAATAAGTTGTAATGTTTCCATATCTACTCTGGTATGATATATTGACAGCAATTACATATACATTTGTGAGTTAGTCTCTCATTACCTTAATATGTTATTTTTTTTTTTATTTCATTGGCAGTGAAGTTTCAATCCAGACTTTTAAGTTGCAAAGGTTAATTTAAAATAGGTATGGGGATGAGCTACTTGGATGTTTTAGTAGCATATCTCAGCATGAATGAAATACTGCGGTTTTATAATCAAAATATAAAATGTTCTCATTTATGACAAAATTGAAGTTGAACTAATAATAGCTTAATAGCTTGTGGTTGCCATATTTTTATTTTTAAAACTATCTACTACGTTTATGTCTGGAAGCTTCACATTGTTTCAAAGCACAAAATAAAATGCTCCTACTCCTGAGGTACCTAAGATGTCACAGTTTTTGAATGGGGCACATTTTAACCTTATGTGAAGGCATGTGTTTAAGAGAAGGAATGCCATCATCTTGGACTTTTGGCCAAAAATGTTTTACTGCTTACAGTGACAAGCAACATTTGAATGTTACTGTAACTGAAAGAAATAGAAAATTTTTCATTCTTCTACGAGCAAGCATTCCTCATTTTCACTCTTCCCTTATCTAAGCCATTAAATTCTTATGTAGAGCAATGAAAAAGGAGCACATTTCAATATACATTTGTCTAAACACTGAAGTTGGCAGCCTGCCCCCAAAGCAGGCACAATACTTGAAACCATAATAAATTTTATCTATTTGATGAGATGTCCAACTGCCCTTGCACCCTAAATAATGTGCATGTCTGAATTTGGTCTTAATGATTGCTTTAGACCTGTTCCATTACTGAAATGAGGCTGGTAGTCTAAGAAGTTAGTTGGTTTTTTTAGGGCTGGCAACTGATGTGGCCCTTGTATAAATATGATCTAGAGAAATAATTGGAAGGCTGCTGTATTGTTTTTGTCCCTCACTGTTGAGTGGACAGTTTTTTTCATCTTTAGTCTGAAAAGATTTAGCCTGAAAACTATTATCACTGTTCCTGAGTGAAAACTCTCCTTTTCAATTCCCAATGAAAAATAACAACACTTGTTGTAGGAAGTACTAGAGAAACAAAGATATGTTACAGTATGAATGAAGTATGTATGAATATGTATGTATGAAGAAAATAGTCTTAATTTTAAATTTGGCAATTTCAAATTGAGATTTGATCTTTTTAAGACAAGAGTAGCCAGAAAATTAGGTATGTTTACAAATTCATGAGGGCACATCTGCTCATTAGCCATTAGGAAACAAAAGGTTTTAATGTAATTCCTTATCTTCTGTGAAGATAAGACACTGAGATTGGCGTGAGTTGTGCAAGCAACTCTTAGAGGCTTTTTGCCCACCACATTGGCATCTTCATTGCTGACACACAAACATACTTTACTATTTGTTGGGTTTGTATTGTTACATAACCAAATTATGGAGTGAGACTTCCAAGCAGTTAAATTACTTGTCTTACAAAATGGCAGAATATGTCCTAGTGACAAGATAGGATTACATTAAATATGCCGTCTGTAACCTTCTTTATTTCTTGTTGCTTTTGGATGCTCACCTACATTGAAGCCAGAGGACCACCTAGACAATCCTGTCCCCTCAAGTGTTAAAATTTTGCATGAATTAACTGCAAGGCTGCACAGTATGTTATTGTCATTCCAAGTATTGCATTAGTATTTTCTTCTTAATTCACAGCTTGAAACTTCAGGTATGCAATTACTGAGGTGATTTTCTAGTACAGGGTCATGTCATCCTTAATACCCTGTTTAATGTTTAAAAGAGTTTTTATTTTTTACATTTTACTTAGCGTATTTTTAAGAATGGCATCTCCAACTTTTCATGTTTGGCTGTGTGGATAAGCTTTGAGAAATCTGATTTTCTGTTTTTGCCCTGCATGCTGTCATATAATTTATTCTGTGTTTGCTTGAGCAAAAGTGAAGAATACCTTAATTGCAGAAGTGAGAACACATTACCTGTTTCATTGTTAGTCTTCTAAAAATGCATGGCTTCTAGTATTTTTGAAATGTACTTTAAGTGTAAAAACAAGTAGTTTTGGGCAATACCATATTAGTGTAAAATAGTTAAATATGAAAATCAGATTTTATAGTCTTGATTTAATTTTTCAGAGGAAAATGTCAGACCATCAAGTTTTACTGTCTCTGCTCCGTGGTAGTAGACCTTGCACTCCTGCAGAGCCCATGTGATTTCAGTAATACTCTTCTTATATTGTGAGAGTCTGGCACTTGGATGAACTGGCCAGAGTGGAACCTCATTGTCCTCTAAAAAGATCCATCTACTGCAGAGTGTGACTACTCTGGTGAAAAAAAAAAAAAAAAGAGTTTGCCTTTACAAGATGCTAATCTTGACTGAATTTCTTCTCGGAGAGAATATGGACAACTCTTGCTTTTCTCCTGCTGTGCACACTTTGATTTATTAATTTGAAAAGTTCTGGAGTAAAATTGCAGCTTTAGTGGAATTACACAGATCAGCTATCCTGCTGGTATTGGCCATAGGAGCTGCATCCCTTAAATCGTATAACTGACTGTTAGTTGATCTTCGTGCTTAGATATTGTGACTATTAGTCCTGATCCAGGAAAGCACTTAGATGTCTATGTAACTTTATGCTTGTGAATAGTTTTGCTCGTTCCGGTGGGAATACCGACATGCATCATCAGTACTGAAGTGCTTTGCTGGATCAGGTCCTACGCCTCCACTGGAAGCCTGCTAGGGATATGACAGCATTGTCAACCAAGCTATTATGACAAAAAGAGGCTGAATTTGTTTTTTTCATTGAAGGATCTCGGGAGAAGGTTAAAAGGAAAAATTCCTTTATCAACCTGTCCATGTATTTGTCTATTTTTAAAAGCTATAATAAGAGGAGATGTGGACAGTGAGAGGTATTTGCACTCAGCTTATATCAAATGTAACTTTTGAAATGTGTTTTGCAATTAGGTAGAACTAAATGAAAATTCTCAAAAACGTTGTATAGCTGTTAAGCAAGCTGAGTTTAAGGAGGCTTCCTGAAGGACAAAAGTAATACCTATGCATAGACATTAATGCATTCAGTAGAAGTACATAGTTGTAAGTGTTTCCTGGGTTGGATCAATACGACTTTCACTGGTGTTTTGTTTCACTTTTGTTTTTTAGGCAGCGACTGATAGGTGCCACTAGTATTTCAAAGTGATTCATATGAATTATTGTTATAGGAAAGTGTTTATGCAGTAAGCTATACTTGTGTAAGTGATAACTGGTGTACTTACACTGGTTAACCTTCTGTCACTTTTTTTGACAAGAAAGCATATGTGGTTGCCTTTGAATTCAGAACTTCTCTATCAGAGGAGCAGGCATATCAGATGTCACCAGCACAGTTCTTTCTGACCCTAGCTAGCAAAATGCCTTTGTCAGCATGTTAAAATGGATAATAAAGGATATGAAAAATCTTGCATGACCGAGCAGCGATCTTCATATTAACTGTGTATTTAGCAGGGCAAATCTTTAAAGGCGAAGTCTCTAGTTGCAGCATTTAGTTGTTAAACTTCTCAGTTGTGGTTTGAGGAGGCTGTATACCCAGCAAGTGTTAGCTCTGGCTGTTGTTTTGGCTTCAAATATCAATTTTTAGTCAAGTCCTTTTCCACAATGCTGTGAAGTCTCTAACACCCTGCAGTGGTGGTGGTGCTGTTTAAATTAGGGCTGCAAGGATGGTTAAGGGACTGGGGCACCTTTTGTACAAGGAGAAACCAAGAGAACTGGGACTGCACAGCCTGAAAAGAGGAGGCTCAGGGTGATGTTACAAAGTGGTATAAATACATGATGGGGGAAATGAAGCAGAAACAGGCAGACACTTCTCAGTAGGTCCAAAGTTAGAACTGTGAGAGGCAATGGGCACATATTGGAACACAGCAAATTCAATCTGAATGCAAGAATACACTTACCTACTGTCAGAGTGGCCAAACATGAATTGACTGGGCAGGTTGTGGAGTCTCCACCCTACTGAATGTGATCTGGAGCAAACTACTGTAGCTGACCCTGTTTCAGTAGGGCTGTTAGACTAGACAGTGTGTGTTCTCAAGAGGTGTGTCCAACCTAAACACTTCTTTGGTTCAGTAAAGTGCCTTACAGATTTACTCACATATGTATTTACTATATGTGTATTGTATTTTATATGTATGTATATGTGTATATAGTAATTATACATACATGTGTGTATGTCCAAAATCAGCTATACACCCCTGGTGTGGTAATTCCAGTCTTCCTATTTAAACAATTTGTGGGTTGTTGACCAAACCACTGTGCATACATATAATTAATCCTGTCTCCTGTCTGTTCTTCCTATAACCCCTTCTTGATTTGCTTTAAAATATATTTAAATGTAAAGTAAACTTTATGAAATGTCTTGAAATGATGCCCCATGGGGTTTATTCTGGACACAGCTTTTAAGGGACTACAGCTTTCTTTTGTTCTAACTTGTTTCTCTAATTTTTGTACAAGTGCATGTGATAGGAGAAGCAGCCTTGGCAACAAGCTCTGGCATTGCTATAGGTTTTGTTTCATTTTCCTGGAGTTTTTCTTTGTTTTATTTTTAATTTTTATTGAGTTGCAGGGTCCATGGGAGTGGGATTTGTACTGAGTACAACTCAATATCTGCAGAATCGTATGAAGGCTGAGAATTGACATTTGCAAATACACTTTTTTTCTGAGATTCCAGTAAGCAAAGGATTTATCAATAAATATAGGCTTCAAAAGTGCAGTCTTGAGTCAACATTTGGACTTAGAAGACCAAAGGTTCTTCCCACGTGCTCTTAATGGCACCAGAAATGTTGGAAATTGCTTTTGTTTTTCTAAACATGGTCATAACAATGGCAGATTACAGTTGATGTGTTTTAGTGTGCAGTTTAGATTAGTCAGGTCCAAGAACCATTTTCAAAGTGAACACTGAATTTTAAGGTTAAATTAGGTGAGCATATAAGGATAAAATATTTAGTCCGTGAAGTTACTCCATTAAATGTTTATTTGTTTCTACATATCTGTGATTTAAGGTTAAAGGTTCTTGATTTTAAATGTTACATATGCATTTATTATGGATACATGGGGAAAATATTTCTGTACAGTTTTATTTATTGACTCGGTGGCTCAAAAAAACTTTTAAAATGTCACTATTGCAGTTTGAAATCTTCTTAGGTGCTTGCTTGGATTATTCAAATAACAAGTCTGGTTAATATACACTTGATGTCCTGTGTCTAATAGTGAAAATGGATTCTGCTGTATTATTATTTCCAAGGTTAAAAAAAATTATATATGTACAAGATATAAAAGAAAAAAATTAGAAAAACAATTATATGATTCTGGTTTTTCAGATAAAATCCATAGCTGTTTTCTGATTCCCTTTTTCAGTTTCCATAGCTCGACGCGTCCAAGACCCATTAGCTGAGCTAGTGAAAATTGAGCCCAAACACATAGGAGTTGGAATGTATCAGGTAAGATAATACCTATCATTTAATTTAAGTAATCTGTCATTATATAGGGCAACACCAAGATGCTGCTTTATAATTGTCAGCTAGTTATGTCTCCATTAAAAGGCATTTAGAGAGTTGATAGAATGGTAGTTAATACTTAAAGTCATAAACTGCCTCTATTTTTAATCTCCACTTTTAACGATTGTGTTTGAGACTCTGAAATGGCTGTAGCCAGATGTATAGTCTATTAAAAACATCAAATCAGACAGGTAATCTGATCTGTAAAGCTTTCTCTTTTTTGTATTGTTACAGCATGGGGTTTTAGCTCTTTGTGTAAAATACAATGAGATATTGATCCTCCATTTAAAAGCCATTAATTTGTACTGTTTGGTGCATTCCTTTGTAGAAGTTTTTAATAAAAGCACTTGTTTTGAAGTTTTTCATTTACTAAGCTGAATTGGAAAATGTTCTTCAATTCTGATTTTTCTACATTTTTGTAGATTATTTCTGAGAAGTAAGTTTTTCCTTCAATGTCTCTTTACAAAGAGCATTGTATTGAGAAATGGTACATAAGTTATTGCCATTTTATAGCATATTGGCATCGATTCAGGGCAACCTTTATGTACATGCTTAAGTCCCACCAAATAGAGAAACAAAAAAAAAAGTAGAGAATTTGGCATGTGAAAATTTTTGAAAACTATAGAATGTGAGTAGATTTGAAAGCCTGGAGCATGATTTGGTATAGAAAGCATGGAACTTTCTGGGTCTCTTCTTTCAGGTAAACTCATGAGAGTTAATGGGAGGGAATGAAATTAGCAGCCTAGAATCCTTTACCGCCACTGCTAAAGGTGGTGTGACAAAGAAAAGGTGCTAAGAAAAATTGCCATAAAATGTATATCATCTTTGAACTGAAGTCAACATTTTAGTTTAAAGTATCACTTAGAACTACTTTTGTAAGCCCTACTTTTATTGCCACAGATGATAAAAGATGTCTTACTTGCTAACAACAAACTTATTAGTAAACCTACCAAAAGATTAATTATGTAAGTATGAACTATACCATAGGAGATTTTTTAAAATTGGATTGAAGGGCTGAAATAACTGTAGATTTCTTTAACGTATGTATCCAGATCAGTAAAAATACACTTTAATAGTGTAATAAATCAAAGGATGATTATCTGGCCAAAAGAGGAGCTTCAGTCTGAAGCGTAGTTGATTTCCTTACCTGTGGTGACACTGCTTTTATTTATTACAGTAGCAGCAATATGTTGAAACAAAAATAATGCACATTTATACTGATTTGTTGTTCATCATTACTTTAAAGAAAAAAATATTTAACAAGAAAACCCCCTTGAAATGCTGCATCAGCACTTGGAGAAGTTGGTTAATTTTTTTAAATAAAATTTTAAAAAATTAATTCCAAGATGGGATGTTTTACTATTTGAAGTATACTGTGAATTCTTAAGTAGTAGGAATTTGCATAGCTGTGTCAATAAGTTTTTGATTTAGATGTACACCATCTCCTATGGCCCATATGGACAGTGTACAAGCATAAATATAAAGCAAAAAGAGATGGAATTGTTTGTGCTTCTGTGGATTTGGAAGCATTATATTATGAGATGAATGTTGCACTGAGCATGTTGCAACAGTTCACTGATGCACTGATAGAGAACAAAAGAACCATGTGTTCCTGGCCCTTTCAGAGAAGATTCTTGGTCCACTGCAGGTGTGTTGCAAGTGAATGACCAACTGTTTTATTTTTTAATGTCCAAATTGATTACATGATAAGTTTCAGATAAATAATTCCTAAAAGCCTGATAGAGATAGACTTCAAATATTATTCATTCACAGCTGTGTTTTTAAGTCTCGTCATAAATTGAATAAATCATCTGAGGTAGATAGACGTACTGTCAGAATTCTGAAGAATCACCACAGAAGCGATAATGTGCTCATTCAAAGACAGACATTTCTGAAGTACTAAATATTTGTGACACTACTGAAAGCAAATTTGCACACTTGAAAATGAAGTCAGAAAGACTGCTGCCCTTTGGGCATGATGGCTCTCTTGTGGCAGGGGAGGGGAGGGGAAGAGAAGAAGAATTAAGCTTTTAAGAGTTGTCTTCCTTGAGCTTCAGAGAGAGTAGTCACTTGCCGGTGTCTGAGAGTACAGGCATGGAAAAAGCTGTTGTGTTGTACGGGGAATGCCAGAGTACATCTGATGTAATCCCTCATATAAAGAATATTTCAGGTACAAAATTTTATAATATCCAAGACAATTTGAAAGGTTTTATTACATTTTCATTTGTAATCTAATTGCTGGCTGTAGTTTTTTTATTAATTTGTGGGATAAAATATGCAATATGCAGCCTAAATCAGAAATATAGCAGGCTTTTCATAGAGGTGGTTGCTTTCTTAGCCTATTGTAACTCTAAACCAAGCATTTAAATGTGACCTTTTCTTTTTTAAACACTCTCAAATTGATATTTAAGAATCTGACAAATCCAGGTTTTAGCATTCTTGTCCTGTAAGAGAGACAGCAATTAGTTTTTAGGCAGGGAGGGACTGTGTGCTGCGGCCAATGACCATGGAAACCATAGAGCACAAGCAGGGTGGTGGTTTCTTGAGAGCTGTGTGCATGCGTACAGTGTGTTGATCATCATGTGAACTCCCTGAAGAGGTAGTCCTGCCTTTTCTGCTACCCAAGTAGCAGAAAAGTTCCCCAATCCTTTTGTGGAGTTGGTAATGGCTACGTGTTGTCCTGGGTTGGCATCAGGGAGGGGCAGCAATGCATAGCTTGTGGGAGAGTAGAGCTGTGGCTGCTGCCTTCACAGCAGCCTGATTGACTGGGGACATGGCCTTTATATGAGTTTATGATTGCCAGAGGTCCCAAACTGTTCTGCTAAAAAGGCTTTGGCAGAGACAGTGATTTCCCTCTTTTCTCAGTGGTTGAAGTGAGAGACTGGTGAAGTAGAATCCACCTGATGAAGGCAGTAGCTTTTGTAATGGGACTGTAGTACAGGAGCATTTGTGTGTTCAGCTGAGTGACTCACTTGTGCAGGAGCTGCTGCTGCTGCCATCATCAGCAATGATAGTAATGCTACAGGAAAGCAAAGTGGTCACGTTTTAAATCTGCTGCTCACGATATGAGCTTGCTCAAAGTCTTTGGAGTGTTTCCCCCACCAAGAGTACTGTGTGAAAGGGGCTGAATCTTCTGTACTGGCTATTTCCATGAGATTTTGGATCCTTCCCATCTGACCTCTTGGTAATTCAGATGCTTGTTTTTAAGAATATTGGTGTTCTCTAGTTGTTCTATTTTTTTCTAGTTCAAGTTTTCCAAGCAAATCTGCCTGTTCAGGTGTGGATATTTTGGATATGGAAATACAAGTTTCCAGGTAGCAGGAAGTCTGTCTAAATTAATTGCCATCAGCTGGGATTTGTGTTTACTTATTTTAGATTTAAAAAAAACCCCAACAACTTGTTTTTGACCACCTGCTTTTATTCTTATTTCAATGTATGATTCTGAGCTTATGCACTGCCAGGAAAACGAGGTTTGTCAGAGAAAAATAAACAGGCCCCGGATCTCCTAACAGGTATTTCCTTAAACAAGGAGTAGCACAACCTGATTTATTAGGGCCTCTCTCAGACTAAATTCCAATTGCCTAAAGGTCCTTGTCTTCCTTCATCTTTATCTCATTAGGAAAATTGTTCTTTCCTCCCAGACAGGAACCTAGCCAAAATTAATTTATCACCTTCAGGCCATATTAGTATGATTTCTTCTGTAGTTGAACATGAAGGTGGTGCCCAGACTCTGCCCGCTGCTGAATATATTTGCATTGTCACCCCCTTATGCCAGTTCAAAACTAAATTCCTATCTGGGAAGAAGCAGTTAGTGTCTCAAGACTTTATTATGCTGTAAACTGAATTTTGGCAATGAATTACCGTTGCAGTTGTAATGATCTTGGAAGAAGTAGATAAGGGCTGAGAACAAAGCTGCTTCACAAAGATTGTGGTTAGGGTTTTGAATTTTAGAGAAATTTTAGAGAAAATTAATAAGACAAAAAAATTCTTCCTCTCAAATAGAAACCAATTATTAATAGATGTGGAAAATAGCACTAGCATAATAAACTTTCTGTGCATAACTCCATCATAGTAAAGGGAGGGAATTAATATACTTTTAAGAAGTCAAACCCAAATTCTCTATTATAAGGCCCAGAAGGGAGAAGTATAGCTAAGGGTCTATACAGAGTTTGGTTGATCCTTTGATGTTTATTTGACATACAAAATCCCTGGATGTTGAAAAAACAGTAACCTCTAGGGAAAGAGCTAGGTGGAGTTTGAACTCATCTGTAACTTAGGAACAAAGTATGTGGTCTGCGTTGAAGGATTAGACTTTTTGACAAATTATGTATAATATTAAAAAATGTGCACCATGTCTGATCTTGAAAAAGCAGGATCCTATTTGGTCTTTATAACTTTTGGAGTGCAAAAATCTGTTCATAGTATATATTTCTGCATGGTAAACATCTTCACTGTTGAACATATTTGGAAAATTGGCATTCCAGAAGAAGGTAAGAGGTAACATCTATAGTTCTGTAACCTCTGAAATGAGAAGACACTTGATTACAGATTTATCTGGAATATTTCGTGTCCAATGAAATCTGTAAACAATACTCTTAAGTAGCCATTCCTTCAAGAAAAAAAAGTGTTTGCACTAATTCTTGGTTTGTTTTCCATATAATACTGGAAGGTCCTGATCAAAGAGAATTTCATAAAGCCTAAACAGGATGTCTAATAATAACTGAATCTGGAAATGCCTATTTTGTCCCTCTTGTCCTTTTTCTCCCCTGTTCATCTAGTTATTGAAGTGTATCAGTTTTGCGTTTGATTATTACCTGCAGGATGTTTTATTATTTTAGTTGCAATTTGATATGCCTTTTAGGCTGGAGTTTTTCCCCCAAAGAGGATGGGTATGCTTTTGTTAAATGGCAGTGCAACTGTAGGGAATGCTTTTAATTGGATATACTTCTTCCTTAATTGGATCAGCTGTCTTAATTATGACATTGCAGGTGTGATAAGCAACTTCAAAATCTACAGCCAGCAAGTTTATAGCGAGACATCTCACTGAAGGCTGTATCTCAGTTCCTGTTGGAAAAGGAGTTTTTGTTTTTCTCTCAGAAGGCTGTGTAGAATGCTCTCTGCTGCTTCAGGCCATCCCTTCATGGGGCCTTCCTTCCCTACCTCAGTGCCACTGAGGGGAAACCGGTAGACGGTAGTGGAAGGATGTCACAGGCCTCTCCTACACGACTGGAACTGCATGTAGCCCTTTCAGTTTGTTCTATTTTTAATCATCTTCCATCTTCAAAAGATGTATCATCATCACTGCCAAGTTTGTCTAAACCTCCAGTGTGTGCCTGTGCAACAGGATGGCTATTAAAAAGCTGTGGCATTAACCTCATTTTTGATAGTAATACTACTTAAAATTTTATTACTCTTCTGAATGCCCATCATGCAAACTATTTACTTGAGACAATCTGACTCTATATTTAATGCTGAATAGTTACTAAATGTGGAGATAACTGAGAGCTGAACTGTAGCAAGATTTTGGAAATACAGGGCTCAAAGCAGGGGACTTCAAGGATGTCTCTAAATATAATCAGATACAATTGGGTTGGCCTGATACTGCTGTGGGCTGATCAAATCTCTGCATTATTTCTATTGTCTCTGCTGCTAGAGAAGCTGGCTCATTCCTTGCACTACAGGTATTTGTCATCTTGTTCTTACAGAACTTGGTAGCTTCATTTGGGTAAACTAAATGTATTGTTTCTCTTATAATGGAAACTTGAAAATTTAAATAGGAAGCTGCTAACAAAGAGAAAGCTGTGAAGAGTTATCAGAATCCGAATATTGGCCGTCTCAAAGAATCAGTGTGTGGCTTAAAAAAACCTTTATTTTCTTTTTTTTTTTTTTTCTTAGATTAGATACACAGGTTTTAATGGTGAAGTATAAGAGACGTTGTATCCTTCTTGGTATCTGGTTTTGTTTGTGTCTCCTTCATGCTGTATAGTTTTATTTAATAGCATGGAGCAAAGTGCTAGAGCGGATGGATTTTTTTCAGTCAGAAGTGTGCATTTTTCGTTGAGTATTTAAGGGGTTTATTTTGCTTCTCTTTTTATTTTTTGTTGGGTTTTTTTTGATTGACTCATAGAGTATATGAGCAGTTAAGTGTGTTACTTGGAGAGCATGGGAGAAACACTCATGTATGATGTGCAAGAGCGTCTTAAAATCTGAGGTGTGATTGTCAAAACAACTTCAAACTTGATCTTACTTTATTAAGCTTATTAAAACAAGTTTGTATCGGTATTCAACTTACATTTTTTTGATTAAGAAATGTGATGTCTTATTAGGTGAACAGTGCTTTATTTCACATGATTCACATACTCCTGTGGAAACTCAGTTCAGTTGGAGCATTGTTTGCTGGTCAGAATTGCAGGTTGCTGATTTCAACATCCAGTTGAACAGCCTGTCTACAAAAGGTTTCAGCATTCCTTCTGTATTACTGCACTGAATATACACACACAGTTAGGCAGAGAACCGAACCTCCTAGGATAAAATTGCAGTTTCAAGAGTTTGTTTCTAGTTTTTCTGTACTTTAATTGAAAGGATTGCCTAAAGAGAACCTTTGCTTAAACAAAATGAAGTCTAAGGATGAGGATACCAATGCTCAGTTCTATATATCTCACAGTAATCAGACCACTTGCTAATGAATGTAAATCACTCAGTTTTGGCAGTATATGGCAGTTGGTTGATTATGGATATACTTTAAGTAGAAAAAACTAATAATAGGGAATATGCTGGTGGACTAGTATCTGACTGAAATGAAATAAACCAGCTGCACTTTTATTTTTAAAATTTCTTCAATATACTAAAAGATATGTTGCCATTATTATAAATAAAAAGAATATAGTTACAGGACAAAATCTAGGTTTCTTTTGTGTTGACTCTCATCTCTGAATAAACTCAGTGGGACTTTTAAGACAGAAACATGTAGTATAGCATTTCACTGTGCTCTTAGCTCTGCTTCTCGGTAAAGGAAACTTTAAGTTCTCCTGCAAACCTGTAGTCTCCTGCAAGTGATTATTGTCACTGAATGTTTTTTTGCTACGTAGTGCAAGGGGTTGCTTGCCTTGCAATTTGTGAAAAAGGGAGAGAAGTACTCAAAGTTTTCAGGTTTACAAAAGCTTTTTGAGGGTTTGATGGCTATACCTATAAAATATTGTTAAGGGCAGTCAAAAAAACCAGTGTCTTGTCAGTAGGAAAAAGGTCTGTCTATTTAAGTGGATATGTAGGCTGGTGAATATGTTTGTGCTTAATATGGGATTTTTAATACCAAGGAACTTACGGAATCATTACTTGTCCTGTAGTAATGATGAAACATTATCTCCGTGAGGAAAGCAAGCAAAAATCATGTGTGTTTTTTGCCCAACATCATTTTTAGGGTAAATTTTGTGCTTTTTGTTTTGAAAAGTAAAGCCCTGGGCACCAAGCCATCTGACATCCAACAAGAGCAAAATCTTCATAGACAGCTTTGTCAGGGAGAGGTAATAACCCCGTAGTATTTTTGGATGCTTCCCCACCCCACTGAAGTTGGTGAGCAAAATTTTAGAATCCTTTCCAAGTAAGTTACACCTCTGGCAAGTTTGTGTCATTTAATCTTCACCAGCAGTTTTGCCGACTGCCAGGGATGGTTTATATATCCTGTAACTTGGCAGTCTCTCTGGTTGAGTCTACCTATTCTCTGGTTGGCAAAGAAAAACTAAATGTTCTGCCAGCAAAGCACAATAAACTTTTGCTAGTCTATTACAGCTGATTATAACAAAACGAAGGGATGTAGAGAGAATTAAGTTGTGTTATTAATTGTTTTAGCTAGTGCACTGTATGTATGTACTGGCATCTCACGTCGCTGAGCTGGCACATTTTCTTGGAGATGCTGCCCCTTTAAGGAAATGAAGGAAAACGTGTGCATGTGTATTTACAAAGAGTGCAAGAGCACTGCAGTATGACCCCATCTGCACATGTCACTCATGAAGTTCCCATGGACTGCATCTCTTTTCGCTGCTGTCACCAAAAATGCACTGTAGACAGCGTTTGAAAACTTGTCAGAGATGTGCTTTTGTAAGCAATTTAAACTGTAGGTAAATTTTAGTCATTGCTGCTCATAATCCCCTCTTGCACTGCTGCTCTTTATTGTTAGAGAGTTTCTATCTGCATATGTAGTGCTGCTGAGGTTGTAGCAAAAGTAGGGAAGCTCCAAAAGTGTTGTTATACTGAGGTGGGATGATCTAAGGGTGTTGATAGGAAACAGCTGCTGGACAGATTTTTTCTCCCTGTCAGTTTGTTTCTGATTGCTTAATTACCAGTTCTCTTGGCAGAAGTTTGTTAGGAGGTTTGACAACGGACTTAGGATTTTTACTCCATCTGGATTAAAGTGGTATGTGTTATTGTTCATGAAAAATAGGTGTAAGGGTTGTTTACCTCCAGACCACTGTAAAGGTGGCAGATACAAACTCGTGAGCAGGAGTGCCCGGATATAAGGACATCCTCTCTGCAAGACTGTTCAATATTTCAGATTTTTTTATTTTTTTTTTAATTCTGTAAATGCACTTAGGCAGAGCTAATTCAAACATCGGCAGCCTGAGTGTAGATCCATCTAGGCAGATTTAAACTTTTTGAAAGACTGTCCTGGTGTGGGGCCAAGTTGAGAAAAATGGGAATTATGAGGCTGGGATCCTGAAAATTGGCTTGATAATGGCTTCTCTGTGCGTTGGATTGGAAACACTTGGTTGACTCAAAGCTGAAACTGAAAAGAGGATGAGAAAGTCTGTCTTTCTATAACACTTTTGATTGAACAGCTTCCAAAATGTGTGAGATTCTGTTGGGTTTCCTGTTTACATTTCAAGTGTTTAATAACCTTAAGTGAAAATACACAATTTTAGCATTGAAAAATTGCTCACTCTTTTCAATTAGGTTTCAGTTAAATTTTCATAACTCAAGTTCTTTGCATTTTTGAAACGGTCTTAAAAATACTACAGTAAAAAACAGTTGCAGAGAGCTGCAGATTGCTCTTGGCATTACCTGTATCCATGATCTGCTATTTGTGTTCACGAACTTGTGTTTCAGACTCAAACATTCATGTTACATGTGAAGTAAGTTAATCTTTCAGATGCTACGTTATGAATTCTGGCCAGATTTTAAGGTAAATATTATAAATATAAAATTGCTTAAACTATTACCATAGTAAATACATCTCTAGTCTCTAAAGTCAGGTAAGAGTGGGAGTAGGGATGTGAATCACTTGCTTTGAATGTGTGTGGGGGGCCAGTTTAAACATTGTGAATGTAAATATTATTTGTTGGTGGAATTCCGTAGTCACTGCTTGCTGTTGCAGTGGTCATCTGTTGCATCTGTTGTTTTGGTTTCATGAATTAACAGTATATTCATTTGACTCATGAGGAAAAATGCTAATACTGTCATGTTGTTGAGTGATTCCTTGTGAGTTCACAGCACAGCAGCTGTTGACTTGGTATCTGAAATCAGCAATGAATTTGTGCTCTCCTTCAGTAGGAGACCAGAAGTGATAATTTAAATTCATATGATATTTTAAACTCATAAATGATTTGTTAATATCTATGGTTCTAGTGGTTGATATTATGTAAACAAAGAACTTGATATGTTTTGCAATGAAAAACATAATAATTTTTTTTTATGTAATTTGAACAAATATCAAATTATAGAATGCTGCAAGAATTATTTCATAGGTTTACTTAAGCAATGCATTTTTCTCACTAACTGTTTACTGTTAAATGTAAGTAACTGATAAAATTAATAAAAATTGTTTGCCTTGTGGACTGGTGTTAATATACATATTTGTTTTAATATTGGAACTGTGATAAAATTTTTCCTCTCTCCCTCAAAGTAAGATGAATTTAAATTAATATAGGAGGAATTTAAGTTAGTGTTGCTGTTGCTCATAATAATTTTGTGACAGTTGACATTCAATAGATTTCACTGAAAATTATCTCTTTTCACTAAGAGACTATATAACATGCAAGATTTCTCTGTTTTGTAGTTTGTTGCTTTTTAGATTTGAATCTTGCCAGTAACGCTTACCCGAACAAACAGTTTTGAAAAAATCATTTTAGAAACTAAAATCATGTTTCACTAGACAGTGATTAGTATCTGTGACCTTTATTTTTGTATTAGGAACATAAATATACACTTTTTTCTGTGTCAGTCATTGTCTAAGATTTCATCTTTGTTCTGCTTTCCATTACATACCATGAATTATATGAAATTAATTTAATCGCTACTCCAAACAGAAATTAAATGTGCCCTAATCCAGAGTTACGTTGTTTGCTTTTACAACTGTAAGTCATAAGTAATTAATTTTCCTTGGAAAATTAATTCACTTACCATTCCCAGTAGCATCATATGTTGACACAGGGTTATAGATAGTTTAATATTTTTGTTCAGCATGTTGGCTTCAACTTTGGAAGACCTTAAAGCAAAACAAATTCAAATTTACTCAACTGTATATAATTCAGGGTTATTTAAAGTGAATGTTGTCTTTATTTCTGTCAACCAGCTGATGATGATGATTCTAAAATTATATTCAGTCTTCCAGAAAGCTAAAGTCTATGGACATATGTGACTTATTTCTTCAAAAGAAAAAAAAATTGTTTCATATCAGACACTTGGATAACAGAGCCACTGGAATGCTATCAGCAGTAGAAAAATTTAGCTCCTTGGAGAACATAACCATATATTACAAAGCCTTGGGCTAAGAGGCGTTTTGTTTTTTTTCAACGTGCCTCATGTTGCTTGAGATACTAGGATATTAGTAGGATTCATTTTTCCTGTTGCACTCAGAAATGTCTAAGTTGTCTTAATTTGGAATGTTGTGGTGATGTCTATATTGTTATGTACAGAAGGGCATCTCACTGCAGCGCCAAAGGGCACCATGGACACTTGTGTGGGTGGCCCTGTTGCCCACAGCTGACTGTCCTTCAGAAATGACATTGAGTAGTGTGGGCTGGAAGTGGTAGAAGTCTTCCAGAATGAGAGAGGCAGCTTTTAAGTCTGATCTTTCAAGTTTGCTGGGAAGACCCCTTTCTCTTTTTTTTCTATTTTCTTTTTTTTTTTTTTTTTTTAAATTTTAATTCTGTGCAGTTCCATAAAACATGGTGTTTATTACTTTGGTTTATTTTTATTTATTTAAGTCTCCCAGCTGAAACTCCAGTGATGGCAGTGTTGCAGTTCAAACAAGGAAGGCTTATTTTATAAATGTCCCTCTGTGGGTTGGTGGCTGCATTTTGCCTGAATGCAGGGGGTCGGTATCAGTGGCGTTTAATTTAGAATTTTGGGAGTGGAAAGTAGAAATTGACACTTAATTCCAGTGTAAAGTTACTGCTAGAACAGACATAAAAATATTATTGCATTAGCAGTCACAGGAAGAAAATAAACTATGAGCACATTAACAATATACAGTCATATGACAGGCTTGTATAGAATAGTAGTTAGAAGAAAATACTTTCTCAGGTGCTTTTTTTACAGTTCATTTTTATTAAGTGTAGAGTGTATGAAAAAGTACTGTAGTCATTGAAATAGATCCTGCTAATGCTAGCAAAGGTAAGTTCATCTGTACATAGTAAAGTTGTGTGTAGATTAATATTATTACACATATTATACATACATGTGTGCATATACAGCATTGATGAATGTGTTGACAGAGATATCCATTAAATTATCTATCTGTTGTTTTCAGATTCAGTTATTTTGAGTTTCCTGAGCCTGCATAAGACATTTAATGCTGCTATGCATATCTATTAAGGTAATAGGTCTCAGTAACTACTGCTAGCTGTGTTGTTATTATGGCTTAACTACTTACAAAAGACTTCACTATGATATTTAAAAATACAAAGTCTCCTGCAAGGAAAACGTCTGTCTGGTGAGCTGTGTTTGGCCACATCCTTTTTGACAGTCATGTATATTACTGAAGCAGTGTCCTACCTACCGCACCGAGCTGTTCTTGTCTTCCTTACGGGGGCTGCCAGCTTTAACAAAGTGCAACTCCTGCTGAGCCTGCAGTTGTTGTGCATTTCTTCATTTTCGCCTTCTCCGTGATAGAGTAGTATGTGTACTTTCCATCTCAGGAAAATGAGAAGCAAGAACCAGCTCTATCCTTTTCTTATGCTTTTTGCTGGAGGTTTTGCAGATTGCACTTCGGAGCAGGAGGCTGAGGACACCCTGCCCCACTGTATGAGCATTCTTGTTACTCGTCTCTGATACCCTTGTCTATGTAATGCGTGTAACAGCGTGTTGCCTATGAAAAATTTTGGGAGCCGACCAAAAGCTGTTGCCGTTCTTACAAATTTCTTGGCAGTGGGAGTTTGGGTTTTTGTTGGGAATATTCTCATTCATTTTATGATGACAGTGATTGTCTAAATTTGCAAGAAAAATGATGTTAAAACAATTATTGTTTAAAAAAAATCTGCCTAAACAATTTCTTCAGGCAAAATTTATATTTTGAGCTCGACTGTAGTTTTGGATTAGATAATTCAGAATTGGCACTAATTCTGAAAAAAACCCTTGATCTATGAAGTACAATAGCAAAAAGCTCAAAAAGCATGAACAAACACGTACAGTGTCTCCTAGTGTAAGTGCCTGGCTCGTTGGAGGCCACCAAGTCTACCGTGATTGACGTGCATTCTGGCGAAGCATTTTTTTTTTTTTTTTCCCCTCTTCCTCCCCCCACCCTGCAACAGTGTTGCAGTCAGTCAAAGTGTATAGACAAAGCTGAGTGAATACCAGTTTCCCCAGTACAGGGGCTATTTTTTCAGGAAGTCTAACTCAAACCAGATGTTTTGCTTAGACCTAGAGTTTGTTGCTGCCAAGCATCTCATCAGAGGTCAGAGTTCTGGGCTCAAGGCCCTGCTAGAATTCTTTCACAAATTGCTATTCGGTGAGGTTTTAATCCTAATGGAAAGAATAATGTGCTTGTAAAATCTGCAGTTATTACAAACACAGTATACATATTGTGGACTTCAAATGACTACATATTTCATTCCCATAAACAGGGAATGCAGATGAATGCAGTGTGTAATAGTTTTAGACATTCAAACTTAAACCAAGTATATAGTTTATACTACTGTTAACCATTTGCATTCTTAACACTCCTGTAAAATGAATAGTAATCTTCACTAACAATTGGCAGATCAAAAAAACAAAATGAAGAAATCTCCAGTGTGTTTTGACTTGTAAGCTGTTTCCTGAAGTAAATAGCAAATGCTTTCAAGAATGTTCAAAAACACTTCTTGCTAAGGCACTAGGTTTGGCTCAGTTTCCCTTTCCTTCTTTCCTTTTTTCTGTCTCAGTTTTTAAATGGCTCAGTAGCAACATTTTATGGCCAAGTTAATCTTGCTTCAGCTATTTCTTCATATGGCTAATTATTCATCTTCAAACTCAGAGTAGACTGTATATGCTCCAGCTGACTTAAAAAACAAATGTTGGTTATATAGAGTGATAAGAACAAGAATTAAGATGAAAAATCTCACTGCATTTTTTGTCTTGTTGGGAGCAGTATTAATAAACTTCTGTTGTCATTCTACTGAAGTGAAGTTTGAGTGTAAGAAAAAATTCTCAGGTAACTTTGGTAGTGTCCTGCAGCCTGCAGCTATAGAAATGCAGCTCGATGTAATGTGAAGATTAAGATTCAGGATAGCAGAAATTAAGATATTTTGTAGAAAACAGTGCTACTGTGTGAAATGGGACGACATAACTGATACCTCAGTTATGAGGTTATAGGGATGCGTTTTCATTTGATCTTATGTAGCATCTTATAATTCTTCAGCGGTATTCAATAAAAAATATGTTTTTTTCAATTCCTTAAACTCTTAAGTCGTAACTATGTTCAATTACATTTAATATAACTATGCTATTTCATTGCATCCTAATTTGTAATTTTTATGTAACTTGTAAATACATTTTCACTTCTGAAAAGCATAACTTAAGAAAAAGGTGGTGTCACTCAAAAGAGTTAATGTTCTGTCATTTGCGTGGTGTTCATACTGCTAGTCAGCTGGGAAGGAGGTAAATATTTGTAATGCAATATGTCTACATTAATACTCTAAACATTGATGTGCTGAAGTGTTCGTCTACTGTGCAATTTATTCTTTTATTACTTAATAATAAGAAAACTGCATATTATACTATGGTGCAGGTGTTACCTTTCAGGCAGGAGAGAAATCTTATATACTGGTATAACTCTTCACTAAGCCTCCGTGTTGGCTAAATTTTTCATGGCGTTGAATGTGGAGATTTCTGAAACAAATCAGTACTACATCAGCCCAGTTGTTGAAGAAGAAATTGATGAAGCCGATATTTGGACAGGAAGCTCATTTTCAGAGATGGTATGAATCTTTCAGAAAACAGAGAAAGTAGTTTTGCTCCTGATATATTTTTAGAAGGAGAATGTGGCTAAAGTGATATCAGTAGGCTCCTTTTCCGTTATAGGATATACCTCTGTAAGTATTTTTCTTTTGGTTTATTGAATAAATATGACATGTTTGGTTGTACAGAACTGAATTAGAAAACTCGTGTACTCTCTGTGGGTAGAGTATAAATTTTAACTTTGCTCTGTTAGAATCTGCCTTTTTTTTTTAACTGAAAGTATTTCAATTGTTTACTAGACACCTAAAGTCCCATAAAGACACACTGCTTATATAGCAAGTGGGATGATCTTGGTGCAATTTGCTGCTTCAAGGTGAGAAAACAAATATTAAACAAGTATTGAAATTAATACATGCAACCTAATCATTCAGATACAATGAGGAAAAGTGGAGACAAACTGCAATTTTATAATAGAAGCTTTTTCATATTAATGAGTTTCCATTTGCCAGTAATTCTGTCATTTGTAACTTGAATCATTCATCACTCCTGCAAATGGTTCTTTCAAGGCATTATTTGCAATTTTGTCTTGTGTTTTTGTCCTTGATGTTGTGAAAATGACCGTCTACTGTTACAGGAATGAAAAGAGATCTCATTCAAACATCTTTTGTGTTTCCACTTTCAGTGAAAAATGTTTTTCAAACCTGCAGCTGGTTATTTCTGCAGGAGTTCCCACTTATATTCAGGTTTGATTGACATTTTGAAATGGCAGCTTTTCATGAAAAGCTGTTAACTTGTAGAATTTGGTTATGGTACTAAGACAGACTGACTTTGTTCTACTGTTGGGGCCTGTCCAACCTAAACACAACCCTGCATCTGAATTTAATAGTGCTACTCAGCACAGGGAGCATGAGCTTTTTTCTTTTTTCATTTTTCTTTTCTGTTTTTTTTTAACACTGATGCTTCTGATGTGTTTTTGAACCTGACCTGATAGGTACTCATCCTGATAGCTTCTCTGTCAGTAATTGGATTAATTGGCATTCCCATTTCTTTCTCTCCTGGGCTAGCTAGGTTGTGCTGTAATTTCAGTGATGGAATATATTTTCATCACATAAAACGAAAATAAGTGGAAAATGTTTTTTAATGACTGTACAAATACTACAGTGTCTGCTTTAAGGTAAAAAATTATGGTATTAACAATTTCTCTGAAAAGTGATTATTGATTTAATTACTAGTCAGAAACTGAGAAAGTAGTGCATAACACAGATATTCTGCTGTTGACTTTGCTGTGTTGGTCTTTAATATTGTGTCAGAATGTTGAAAGTGGGAAAGAAAGACATTATGCAAAATCAGTTACCCTCTGTGTTTCTTGCCAAGTTTTCTAAATAAGGATGTAAAGTGCCCATATACATTAGCTGAGAAGGAAGAGGAATATTTTTAACTTTGAAAGAAATTACTATTTACATAAGGGACCTGGTAAAAGCAGAGGTCCAAGCATCCTGGCATCTGTCAGTAGATGGATAGTCTTACTCGTGTGTGAGAAGTATGAAACATGGGAAAATATTGGGGGTTTTCCACAGATTATCTGTACAGTCTTGTAAGAGTAAATTTATGAGATTTGTATTTGAGAGCCTTTAAGTCTTGTTTTATAAGGATGTGAGTAGTAGTGTAGCTGATTACAGGTAATCATATGTGGTTGAACTGCTGATAGATTAAAAACTTATTTTCTATATAATGTAGTTAGAATTTATGATCGACTATTCTCTTAGCTGTTTAATTGCTTTTATAAACCAATCCCTACAGACTTGTACCTGCTTATGGTGATAGACAAATTGATATGTCCTGCTTATGCTGTCTCTGCAAATGTCTCCTAGGTCATTTATGGTGTGGCACTGGTACAGCCACATTTTGGTTAATATCAAAAACCATGTGCAATAAGATAGGATTTGCTGCTTCTTTTTCTTTAAAATGATTTAGGCTAAGTAAAAGTGAATGTTTTCTCAAGTGCCTGTTCTGTAGTTTCTAAACTTTAAAATGAATTTTAGCTTGCAAGCTTCCTGTGAATTGCCACATAGATACTGCTGTTAAAAAGTAATACGTGCCACCACTGTTCCTGCAAGCAAAGGCAGGATACATGGGTACAAGCTTTTTGGTAGACCCTTAAGGTCACTGTGAAATACTAGACCAATTGAATTAAATGGCAAACTGCCCACTGACTTTAAATGGAGCCAGGATTTTGCCCTTTAACTCTATCAAGCCCTAAGGGCAAGCAGATTTCATTCTTAAACAGCCCCAGTATGACAGTGTTTCAAAGGAAAGTTGAGCTGTTATGAAGTTTGCCCCAAACTGTGCAAAATATAGAGGGCAATACCAGGACCTTGAGCTGCACTTGGAAGTAGAGGGGGCACAGGTAAATGGCTACTGTCCTGTTCAATGCAGTGCAATGTGATGACCACTTTGAAGTGCTCTCTGCCATATCATTTGCTATAGGAAAGCATTCTTTTCTTGTGTTATTGATTGCAAATAAACATTTTTGTTTAAAAATGATTAGGGGAATGCAGGGAACAGGTGAGACTAACTAATATGTTGCTGCTTCACACTATTCCCATGCATTGTAACACAAGTTGGTTTTTTTTCCCAAGTACCCAGCAATCAGATTTAACATTTGAAACTGCTATTTTTAATTACATATTTAATGGTAACTTTTTCAGGTATTCCCTCTTCAGCAATCTGTGGTAAATTTTCAGTAATATGTTTGGTCATTTCATATAATATCCTTTTTTAAAAGAAGGATATATTAAGACAGATTTATCAATCAGTTAAAGACTGATACGCTAGTGATTTGCAATCATAGAAGTCTTGGCTTGCAAGGTAAAACTAATGAAAAATATTAATTTCAACTAAATAAGCATACATTTGGGTTCTTCAAACTCACTTGTTTCACAAGAGCAAGTGTTATTCTTAATAGCAATACTTTAAGTATGTTGTTATTACAGAGCAAAATAAAAATTCTTTGGTGAACCTGGACTTTTTATAACACATTTATCTGGGCAGATGAATTAAGTAGTGTTGTAAAACTTCTTTTTTTCTTCTTCTTCTCTTTAATTAATTGTTTTAAGTGATGATATTTTGTTTCAATTTTACTTTTTCAACTTGTCTAGAAGCACTGCTATAAATGAAGATTCTCATACCTATTTGATCCCTTTAGATTAGCATAAATTTAAACATCACGAAGCCTCAGAGTAGGTGGATTGATAATCTGGACAATCTTTGTAAATATTAAAGCCCTTTGAGTATTTTCCCCCAGCCTTTGTTCCTGCTATTTAGTTGTCCTTCATTTTATTTTAATTTATCTGCTGAATGTAATAAGCTAAAGGGGTTGGGGGAGCTAACGAAATGTTATTTCCGTTATGTCCTCTTGAATTTCTGATGTATCAGTGAAAGAGGTTGATGTTGGTGACAGATCTATTTATTCCTAAATTAGAGAAACACTACTTTTGACTTTAATTAAGGCTGCTCTGAAGCTGTGTTCCTGATCATACTCTGTCTTGTCTTCTTAGAAAGTCTAAGTTGGCAGGCTTGCTGGCTGACTTCTGTCTATGGTGGTGTAGTAAAGCTGTGTTGATGGATGTAATGAATATATGTTACAATGAATGAATTACATTAAGGTATGTCAGGTAAATCTGGTTTTGCCATAGCTTTTCCTTACTTCCCTGAGGGCCATTGTTAAAAGTACTTTATTTTGAGGAGTGATGTTACAGAACCCAGGCATTTTAATGCAAGCACTTTTAAGTGTGGATAAGAAAGGTAATGGTACAGTTACTGGCTTGAAGTATGTGCTAAATAGTATGTCCCTGCTCTTTAATTTCACAGCATTCCTTCCTTCTGTGTGTATGTCATTAGACTTTCTTTTATCACATCCTGAGATCTGATCCGATGTTGCTACTAGTAGGTACCATGTAATTTCCTAGCTCTATTTAGTAAGGCACTATGCCTCTTCCATAATCTTTTCTGAAAAAGCCTGTGTCCCAAGTAAATGGCATGTCTTAATGTGTCATTGGGTTAGTTATTCAGAGCCTTGGGAAGAAATTCGCTAAGGCTTCTATCTGTTAGAGAGTCTGCATCTTGAATTTGATACCTTTCAAGAGGGCTTTTTTCCTATCAGTATTTTTTTGCCTTTTTTCCTTCCAGTCATAAAAGGCAAGGAGCATCACTAGGACAAATAGAAAATAGATTAATATCTGAATTATTTAAATGATATGAATTATTTATGGAACCATTTAACCAGTTGTAAATGAGAGTGAATTCTGAGCATGTGCAATAGTCTTCTGAAAATGGTAGCATAGGTTTACATTCCTGATATCTGAAGAGAGACAGAGCTGGAACTGGACTATATCAAAACACACTTATATGTGACAAAGGAATTTTGTTGCTGAAATTTCAGGCTGCTGTGTAATACTTTTTACTTAGCAAACTGTATGCTGAATTTATGCTTGGTTTGTGTTAGTAGATATTGAAAATATTCTAGTGCTGCCACTCTCCAAGAGAACTCTCCATAGCTATGACTTGAAGACTCAATTTCAGATCAAGAAAATGCATATTTTAGCACACTGAGGTGCAGCATATACAAATGGAAAAAGGAAGAAATCTGATGAGGTGTCCATTTCTTTTCTGAAGCTTTAGAATTGAATGATGGAAAAGGCTGAAGGTGTACTTAAAGAACAAATATCTGTGCATAGGCCATTCTTGTTCCAAGTATTAATTTCAAAATCGCTGGTGCAGCTGGGAAGCATTTTGTCTTCGTTTGAGAAACATTTTCAAGAGGAAATGAATATTTCTCTTATATGATGTGCACACTCTGTGTGAATCTATGAGCAATGCTCTCTTCTCATTATCCTAACTTATCTGTATTTCAGTATACTTTGGACCAGGTTTCCTTACTTCATACCTAGGGGTCTTTGGATGTTGGTTTCCAGTTCTCCTTCAGAAGCATACGTGAAATAATAAAAATCTGTTCCTCATAAATTCTCTCTAACTTAAAAGATAAAAACACCTGCCCAGCAGCTACAAACAAACAAACCAAAACCCCCACCAACCCCTAAATCAAAGTACAGGCCATTTTTAATTTTTTAACATACCTTCTTTTATAAAGACAATATCTTAGGAATATACTTAACTTGAAACAGTGTTGAATGTGTTTTCCAATTTGGTTGTACATGTGAAGGTGTAGTCGATGTTGCCAGCAGTTAAGTGGCAACAGGAAAACTTGGGGTCAGTTTTTGAAGACATTTTTTCCCACTGCTGGGATTTGATTGTGGTATTAAATGGTTTTGTTTTCCAGCTTCTTCTCCAGACCTTAGATCTGTTAGTCTGAGGGGTCTAGTTTCATCAAAATCTTGATTCCTACTTGAAAATAACTTAAGAAAGAGGGCAGTCTAATTTTTATCTGTCAACTGGACATTTGAGCACTTGCTCTAGAAGAGGACATGATGAGTTTGGTTACAGCACTTTTTTTAACTCCTGCTGTAATAAATATGACAATGGTTTAATGAGAAGTAGTTATTAGCTCTAAATATCCTTAATTTTAGAAGCTATGTTTTAATTCATTTGGATTCATGCATAGAACAACTCAAAACAAAGATACAAAAACATTTATACGCTGACCCTGGGCCAGGAAATCGGCAGGCATAGCAATCAGTGCATGAATGTCATGAAATACTGGAGAATGGACTTGTATGCTCTTTACTTCTGGGTGATGATTCTTGGGTTGCAATTGGGAAATAAAGAATTGTGATTGTTTCATTTACTACTTTTTTAGTTTAGAGGAAATTACTAAGTTCTTGTTGTTTTGTCATCTGTGAAACTGGGACTGTTTTCAGGTACCTGTATCAAAGTAGTGTGAAGTGTAAAGATTCTGCAATGTGTGCGTGTCTGTGTCAGAGGAGATTATTGCTGTTCTAATTTCACAGTGTCTTAGCAAACCCACAACTGTTACTGTAAGCAAATATTTCCCAGAATTCCGTCATCTACGGGTCAAAGTAGTTTGAGTAAATCCACCGAAACCAAAAGTCACCACTTTTATCTCTGCAGTTCCAACTATGCATTTTCTGCCACTGAAAGTTTGGAAGAAGTTAAGAGTATTTTTAATGTTTTGTGAAGTGATTTCAGAATTTTTTAAAATGCATTACTCCAGCATGCAGATTTTCTAGACTCTTAGGAGCTGCATTTTCCTCTTCACATTCTTGACTGCCTGTGTTTTTAAAGAGTAAAAACCAGTGATTTTCTGAAACATTTCCTCTAATGGAACTTTTGTATTTTGTCTTTTCTGAACTTTTTTTAATTTTTGCAATCACACCAAAAGCTAATTATTATTCTAAGTCTACTTAACTATCTACTATAGCTACTGAAAAGTTCCAATCTCCTACAGGATTCTTTTTTAAATTAAGATGAACATATGCTCAGTATTCAGTTGGCTTATCAGTAAGCTGGTAGGTTTTTGCTCCAGTAAACTTGAGTAAATTTGCTAATGTGTATTTATGGGATTGCCTTTAGATGTAAGAATTGCATATGAACTGCGTTTGAACCTCGGTGGTGGTACACACCAAATCTTTGTGGCTGAGACCTGCATCCTCAGTTATATCTCAGTCTGAGATGCGTTTGTAGGCTGGAAATGGCACTAGCTGTATCCTCCTTGGCACAGGAGGGATGAAGTTGATTGGGCTGGAGTTAGTGAGGATGACTTGACAGGCAGATCTGTCTTCCTTATCCCCATTATTTGGATTACTTCTGTTCCTTGCATCAGCTTAGCCTGCCATGTGCTATAGATCTCACTTCAAGACTTGCACTTGAACTTCCTTGCCAAGCTCTGTTCCAGAAGATGAGGCTTGGCCATAGGTGTCTCAGTTGTCTAATTTCCTATCAAAACAACTTCTGCCTTGTGTGAGAAAAAACTGAAAGCTTGATGCTTTAAACTAGGTTATTTAGAACAACTTTTTGGTGTTCTTAAAATACAAATTCTATACAGAAAAAAACACCAAGTAATTTAGTATTTCATAATTAAAAATTATGGATTATTTTAGTATAACTAATTTGTCAAAGCAAAATCTTATCTAATAATTTGATTGATCCATCTGGTACCTCACCTCAACTCCCAGTGCTGCAAAGCACTGATAAAACTGCTATAGTGCTTTTGTCCTTAGTTAATGTAGAGGGACATCAGCCAATGATTTCAATGGAGCAGGCCTTGATTCTGTAAGTTGTAAGTCATCTGCAAGTGGTGAGAGGCAGGCATAAGTGCTGCAAAATCAGAGGTAGTTTTAGTTCCCTTTTTGCTTGACAAGATACCAGCTTGCAGTTTTAAATGTTTGTACAAATAGAGAACTCTATTCCCCCTACCTTACAAACATTATCAAAACCTGGAGCAGTTGTTGTTTTTTTGGACTAAATAGTTTTATAATTAACAATCACAAAGGTAATTGTTTTTAAAATTATGGTTTTGGGAGTTTCTTGAAGTATTAAATCTTAATTTTTCAAATGCTTTATTTCTTATTTTATTTTTGGGGGTTATTTCCAAGCTTACCTAAAACTTTAGTTAAGTTTTAGATCCTTTATAAAATGAAAGATATTTCAAAGGAAATAGTGATCAAATTAAATAATTTGCAATGTCTATATTCATATATGCAATAGTTAAGAGCTCTATAACTTGATAGGTATCTTGTAAACTTTGTAAGTTTGTAATAGTATTGCAGTGATTATTTATGCATCTTGCACTAGAGGATACCTAAGAAAACTGTTTCATATATTTTTTTTAATCTGTTACACTACAAAGTTATATATTATTTTACATACTTACAAATAATTTAAATACTGTCTTTTAAATGTTTTAAAGAACCCTTTTGAAGGAACTTTCAGATCTTGAATATAACGAAGGGCTATGTTATGAGGCCACAAATCACAGCATCTGTCAGAGATGCTGGTGAAATAAGTGCTCTTTGGTTTGTGCTTTTTCCCTTCTACCTGCTGAGGTCTTACTTGTTTTAAAAATATATATATATATACAGTGCAAGAGTACCCAATTGTTATTTTCTTATTTATGCCATTCTACTAGTTCATATTGATTTCTCACTTTTTATATTATGCTAATCTCATTATCAGTGATGATAATAAACTGTCAGTAGCGATGGTGGTTCTGAAATGTTTGGTTTTCAGAATGATAGAAATGTTTGCATTCTCGTTCACTTGTAAAAATTGTCATTAAGAACTTGAGTTTTAGTGCTGACAAGTTACTGCAGCTAATTTATTATTGAGTCCTGTCCTCTTTTTAACCTCCAATGTGCAAACGTTTTTCTTACACTATATATGTAATAGGATATATAATACCTGTTTTAATGCTATATTTTTAAGCTTAGTGCAGAACAGATTTTTGAAGACACAAATGTACCACATCAGTGATTTTTTTTACCGATTAATGATTTATGCTTTTGCTTTAAATATACCTTGCTGTTATATGTAATGAGTGGTGTTGAAATTGGTTTCATTTATCAAAGATGTGAACGACACAATGGATGCTTATGTACTCTGCCTGTCAAATCCATAAATGCTGGTAACTGAGCTAACTTCTGTTTTTCCACATGTTTCCTGGTTTTCTGTCAGCTTTCAGTCTTCCACGGGTCATTCAGTCAACACTACCCTGATTGACTTTTGAGTTGCCATATGTCAATCATACTTATTTTCATTGCTTTTTAGTAAGCAGAGAAAATAAGCTTGCTTTATTTGAGTTTGCTGTCTTCTGCAGGACTTGCATTCTGTTTCATTTCTAGCTGATATTTGCTGTTAGCTGGACTATGGAAGAGGTTGGGGATCAAGGGTGATGGAGTGCCTGATGAAAGTAAAGGAGGAGCCAAATAGAAGAGAGGGAGATAGCAGCAGGATTTGCAAGTGTTCTTTAAGCATATTCCATTTGAACTGATCTACTTTAAAAACAAAAAAGGTGGGGAGTCGAGGAAAGTCAAATTGCCTTAGTACTTTTTTCAGTAAGCATTTTCAGGAGGTGGTGTCATCTTAGATAAATACCTTTCTTTTTCTCCTTAATTGCATCCTGTCTAATTCTGTTGGTGTGGAATTAAAAGGCTGCTGAATGCTATTGTTTGGCATCTACATTTTTTCCTAATGAAGGAATAGATGTGCCATTTTATTAAATACATTCTCAGTGCATTGCTGATATGAGTCACCTGGTGTGGCAGTTGCTAAGTTTGTATACTGAATTTGAGAAAGCTAGTGAGTACAAGAAGTTGCTTATATGGGACATCTAGGATACAGTAAAATATGCACCAGTGTACTAATCTTCCCTTTTTAGAAAATACCCTTAAATGAACTTGTGTTTTTGTTGTAGTTTTTAATAATATTTCTAGTACCACATAGAGATGAACGAGAGAAATCCCAGTGTATTTTCAGTGGAGCTGGAAGAAGCATGTGTGTTTATGTAGACTCTTATCAAGCTTCTCACATCTCCTGGGAACTCCCTTTGCTCTAAGTGAGAGTGGTGGGAAGTCTATAACCAGTAGTTGCTGTTCCTCACCCATCTGCTGCAGGGCAATGGATGGCCACTGACTTCAGACTAAACAGAATTCCCACAGATAACCGGACTCACTTGGGATTCATGACTTCTGTTTTGTCCCTTTAAAAAACTGTACTATTTCTTCTCTTAGTGTAACCTCTTTCTTTTTTTTATTTCTCTTATCCTTCAGCACTCTGCAGGAAAATCTCCAACTGAATGAGGTATCAGCTCCACTCCTGATAGTCCCTTTTTTTATCTTTCTATAATATTGCAGGATATCCCCATATTTGTAGCACTTTGAGTCCCCCAAATACACATCTAGACTGAAACTGAAATTTCGAACTTTCCACCTGTAGGAATTTGGATGATCACCTTTGTTACTTATTGGCAAAAATGTACCTCTGAAATCTCGAGGAATGATGTAATTGATTATAATTACAATTCAGATTGCAGCCCCCTTAGTCACATATCAATAAACATTGTAGAAAACTGGTACCTGCTCTGGAAAGAGGCAGATGTTTTTGGATATATGTCCTTTGCTGCTAGCTTGCACATGTCAAAGAAGCAAGCTCAGAAATCATACATGTCAGTGATGGGACTGAATTTATTTAACAAGCTTAGCAGTATTACTGCTTCTGTTAGAACACAAGAAAAAGTAAATACAAAATGAATTCCAGTAATTTGCAAGTAACTCAAAGCATTTATGTGATAAACTGGTACATTTTTGTTTTCTTTTTTTTTAACGTTAGAACTGACAGACTTTGTTTTTGTTTTATCATTTTCTTTGAAAATATAAATCCATTTCTCTCTCTTGGGATATTTCAGTAATAGTAATATGCTGTTAAAATAAACAGAATTTGGATTTTTGAAACAAGAAATGAGTCAGAGTTAAGTACATAGGATAACAATATATCCTATAACAATATAACATTTGGAGAAACCACAAACAATCTTCAAAAGAAATTCTGGAAGTTAGATTCTTTTATCAAACATCAGAGAGGGATAAGCTTGTTTTCTTAGAATCTAACTGGAAGGGATTTTCCAGTGATGCTAGAGATTAAAATCCCACTCAACAAAAAGTTGAACTTTGCAACTTTTTCACCTGACTTGTAAGGTGCATTTTTATTTTTTTTCTTTTTCTAGACATGAAAAGGTTCTTCTCCTTAGACTGTTTCTGTTACATTAGTCCTGCTGTACTTGAGGGTTTGTTATGAATGCAGTTTGCTTTTGTGATTTCACAAGTGTTTGAAATGAAGTAGATTGTATATAGGTTATAGCACTAGTAAAGGCTTTCCCTTTTTTAAGTTTTAAAACATGTTTCCATGGATTGAATCTTGGTAAAATAATGTGGTTCTAAAGTTTGCTTAGGATGTATTGTCCCACCTAATTTCTCTTTCAGTAAATGTCATTCAGTTTGCACAGCTATACAACTTTTTAAAGAAAAATAGTATTTTTTTCAAGAGGCATGTTGGCTGGTTGCCCATGCCAATATTAAAATTCATGGATACAGAAGTTAATGGTAGGTACCAACAAAATAATGTTTTATGAAGTGTTAGAAGTGTTTCTGGACTTGCTTAGACAGAAAAAAGTTAAATTGCATTTACTTCATTGAGGGCTGACTTTTGGATTCAAAGGAGAAGTGAGGCATAACTTGATCAAAACCCAAAATAGATTGTCTGGCGTACAGCTCGTTCTTATTTAGAACGGTCTTGTTATAGTACTGTAATGCCAAGCCTGGGTCAGGAACCTACAGGTTGCAGCCTAGGCTTGAGAACTCATCCCCTCCCCACTGCTTTCTAACCAGCATCATTAGGTCATGTCTGCACTGCATTTGTAGGCTCTGCAGGATACAAAGAATTCCTGTGCGACTGTATTGGAAGGTACCTCGCTTGACTCTTAGGCATTATAAAATAACGATGCACAGGCTGGTTGTGTCAATGTCTACTAATGTTTGTAAATGTAAAATAGTGATTTAGGAATCGCTATGCAATAGAATTTTAAGCTGTTTGAATTTGTCTTTCAGGCACATGTGCAATCATGGCGTACTTTCAGAAATGACGGTTTTATAGAGAATCAGGAAAAGGCTACCAAATGCATTATAATTATTTGTATTGTTTTTAGTGTTGTGTATGGGCTCAGTGTTGTGGGGATTTTTTTAAGTTTCCACAAGTGAAGAGACTGGAGTTGTAATTTACTTGCATGTATAGCTTGCCAGTTTTAGTTTAGCATTGGTAATCTAGTGTTCAGACAAAGTTAGTTACTGTGCTAATCTGCTCTCTATGATCACTCAGACTACGTACAGCCTAAGTGTGAGCGGTGGTCTTTCGACCTGATAAATTTGCTATGCTGATGACAAATGTATTTTTGTATTTTTACAGTGTTTGTACTGGTATACTGCTAGAAATAATTGAGCTGAGAGGCTATTCAAATTACTGCCTTCCTTTTGTGTGCATCAACAGGTTTTTGAGACTTGAAAAGTTGTAGTAGCACCATCTCAAGAAACAGATAAATTTTTAGCAATGTTAATTATTTCCAGTGTTTGTAGCTCTTGAAACTGAGTGAAACAACAATCCTTGTTTTCTGCTTCATACCATATGAAAAGGTAGCTGAAGTATTGGGATATAATGATAGGACAGAACTATCATGCGCATAGACAGCTGTTCTTAAACTCTGTTCTTTAGCGTTAAAACATTTTGTGCTGTGATTAATGAAACTTCATGAAATGAAGTTATATTTTTTTTTTTGGCGTGAGTTTGCAGAATGATTGTTTTGAAATATGCAATTTTTTTCCAGTAATTTTAACAAATTTGCCATGTACTAATTTGAGCAGTAATCATGAACAGAGATCTAAATAGCAGCCCTTATAAAGTTTTCTTTGGGGTACTCTTTATAAAAATATCATAGAAATGTAATGTTTGAATTTCATTTTTTCACTGACTACATTTACTGTAGCAATTAATCAAGTAATTTTGCACGTTCCCTGGCTCACTGTGGATAATTCCTTAGAAAACAAATATGAAAATATGGTTGCAGTCCCTGGTATTTCTTAGGGCAGAGTAGTTACTATAGTCCTCCCCACAAAAAGTTCAAACCAAACAGATGTCTAAGTACTTGCTAATGCTATAAATGAAGCAGAGTGACTCTGATTTTTGGAGTATGATGACAAATGAAAGTTTTCAGGTTTTCACTGGACACACTGCAGTTTGTGGCGAGTCCCTTATTTCTGCTGGCCTTAGTTTCCATTAATTTGGGATCTCAATGCTCTTTATTGTTTGGAGATCGTAATATAAAATTAAGTCTTCTGCTTCAGAACTACTCTTACAGCAGTGAATATTTTAGTCATAGTAATTCCTGAGTATCTTTTTAATGAAACCTTAGTGACATATTAGGGTACATCTACTCATTAGACATGGCTGTGGTAGCACCTTTTGTGCTTGACTCGGAACTTAAAGACTATACTTAACAGTTTTATCAGGAACGCTCTCATGCATAAGGGTGCATTCAGGGTCAGTGTTCGTATGAAAGTGTTTTATTTAGAAGGCTTTGCAAGGGATCAGCTGATGCAATGATCTGCTGTGTTGGCATGTGGAGGAGTTGTCAGAGGCTGTGCAGTAAAAAGTCCTGCATAAGTTCACTTTTAAAGCAGCATTGCATTTTGGATTTGGGCTTTATTTGTGCAGGTTTTATTCTGATGTCCTTAATGTAACAGTTCAGTGTTCTTGTATTTACAGACCCATTGTAAAGAGTGAGTAGCATGGTGTATGTGTGCTTCTAGTAGTGTCTAAATAATCTGATACCATCCCAGTGCATACAAATAGTACATAGAAATATACAATAGTGTCTAACCTCTGATATTTGAGAAGATGACTGGAAAGTGTGCTGCACTTTAAACCTTTCTGAAGTGTAACCTGTTAACAGTAGGAAGTCTTGGTGATGGTCTTGGGATAATAATGCTTTTAACCACTTTTAGAAGCTAAATACACAACACTTCTCTATGTTTTGTATCAATGTAAAAATTAGTCTAGAAATTTCTTCATCATGGCCAAAGAAAGTTGTGATGGTCAGTAGCTGCACCTTGGGAAGCAGATTTGCCATCTGGAAGCTTTTCCTATCTTTTCTGACTTAGCATCGTCCACTTGTTGAATGTATCTTACTTCTGTCATGTATTGGTAGCTTAGGGGTTGTTAACTTAAGGAATGTTTAATGCTTAACCTGTTCTGTCACATCTGCCTGTTCACTTTACCTGTGCTTTCACATTCATGCTGTGATGTCCATTCCAAGCCATAAAACTGATATGTGTTGGAGTAATAAAGAACCACTTGTACATATCTTGTTTTTTAATGACTGTCAAACAGCAATAAAGTTACAAAACGCAAATCATCTTTGACAGACCAGAGAACTTCTTATCATCCTTGCAAGAGAAATACACATTATAGTTTTTCCAAGATGTGTGTATTCTATCACATGAATTTTACACACTGACATCCACAAATTCAGGTTTTTAGACAAATGCCAACTTTTCATTTGAAACTAAGAATCTGTGAGCATCTTTCTTCCATTGGCAGAGATATTCCCGAATACTTAGCTTTTGATTGTGATATATCCTTTCCTTGGTTTGCAGGGCATATAGCTGGCTGAATTAGTATGTAGGTTCTCTTTCCACTGGCTTGAAATAAAGCTTCTGCTGGATCAAGTGTCTTCCAAAGAACTACTTAGAAAAATTAGACCAGATCAATAGATTTCCTTCTTTGCTGCACCCTGTGTTACAAGGTGTTGTGGAGACAGTGATGAACGTTTCTGTTTTAAATTGTGTAACTGTATGTTGTTCCTTCAGAAGAATGATCATCTTAAGGAATGAGACTGAAACCTAGGGAAAGAGCAGTCTAATCTTCGATTTGCCGTAGACTATATTCTAAGCAGAGGTGGCCAAGAACAGCTACAGTTAATAAAACTTGTTAGTGTGACTTGTGAAACTATATCATAAACCAAGTACTTTGAGTCAGCCTTTCCTAAAAGTAGAACGATTTGTCCTCTGCATTTTTTTCTTAGATTTAAATTTCTATCTTACAATGAACTGAAAATTAAAAATGGAGTGAAAAACCTAGCCCAGTATTTTGCAGTTATACTTGGCAGAGAAGAGAAGATGTAGGTGGTGTTTCTCAGGAGTTTTATTCAGGTTCTTGTATAAATGCATCCTTGTAAGACCACGCGTGTGAACTGGAAGTCTCTAACTTTAGTATATTAGGAGGAGTTGGGCATATGTAGAAGATCCTCCTTAAGAGAAGCTGCATCTTCAGTAAGTCAGAAAAATAGAAATATAAGACTTTAAGGGTGTGGGGGTTTTGTTTATATCTCTTTATTCAAGAAAGAAGTTATTGTTTCATAGTAGCAACACATTAGTAAGTAGAAACTGATGTTTGTTCTGCCAAGCGTACAAGTAAGTTTTATGGCTGTGAGACCAAAACTGCGAGCAAACGCCGGTGCTTACGCTCATGCATGTTTTCATACGTGCAAAGTTTATATAGGAAGATTAATATTGGTGAAATATGAGCTTCCTGTTTGTAAGTAACTTTATTATGTATCACATCATGAAAATACATCACATTGCCATTACCTGAAATAGTGAGCTATGAAATAGATGGCCTGAAGTTTTACGATTGTTTCAGTTATTAACCACTGTTTGATGAACTACCAGTGTTAGTAGCATTAGATTGAGACCGATGCTATCGGCATGTTAAACTTAACCGTGAAATCTCTGAAAGATTTGAATGGTTTAGAAGGTAAAACAAAGTAGTGGTTGAAGTGTTTGGTGTCTTGGCTTGGGTCCAGCTTGATGTCCTAAATGAATCCATCGTGAAACCACAACAGACCAACCCAGATTTACATGAGTGATGCATAAGAGCCCTGAAGCTAAGCCAACATAGTGATTGAATTAGCTCCTACACTTAAGAGAGGCTTCTCCCTCCAGGTCAGACTTCTAAGCACTGATGAGCTTGTGTGGGCAACTAGCAGTTACAGTTTGAAGTATGTCTGCATTTGAGAGAAAAAGAAGTCTTAGAGCTTCAGACCTTTTAACTTTTGACAAGTGTGACTGATTTTCTTTTAGGGGGAAAGAGGGGAAAACACTCTGAACAGCAATGGAAAAGCTGGAAGAATTTGCATTAGTTGTGGTTCAGTCAAGGACCTGCCAATCTTCCCAGAAATATCTGTTCAAAACCTGAAATACTTTGTTGCTCTGGGATTGATATGTAACCTTATGTACTGCCCACCTTCATACAATAACTGGCTTGTTCTTTTAGTAAATAATAACTATAGTGTAGAGTGATGCTCATAAATTGCACAATTTTATGAATGTTTGTGTGTGCATGTGCAAAAGTACAGCATTTGTGATATCTTATTTTAATTAACTGATTTTATAAGTAAATAAATGTCAAATTAAAGACAAGACATACAGGATGGCCAGAAGCATTACTCTTTTTGAGTAATCGTGTGTCTAATATAGTTTAGTTTTACAAGCTATTAAAAAAAATACTGGGCCATGAAGAGTGTCTTTATTCTAGGAGTCTGTATTATGACAAAGATGTTGCAAAGAGATACTGGAGACTTTCTAAAAATATATTCTGCAATTCATGTTTTTTCTAACTAATACCCTCATGTAAGATATTGATAAGATCTAGCAACTATTTTATTAGTGTTAATGTTGTCTGCAGTTCTTGTTTATATATGCTCTGATACTTCAGTAACCCAATATCTCCATTTTTGTTTCTCAGCATGATGTATCACAGACTCTGCTCAAAGCAACTCTGGACAGTGTGGTTGAAGAGTGTGTCAGCTTTGTTGGAGTTGATATTAACATCTGCTCAGAAATACTATTAAGGTGAGTGAAACATTTTCCTATTCCAGTAATTACATGGCTCTGGATCACAGAGTCTCTGTTTAGTCTGCCATCTGACTCAAACTCAGCTGGAGCAAATGATTCTTGTGTTAAACTTCCAATTACATGAAAATGACACAGAAAGACAGTATTTCACTGAATCATTAAGAGTCAGTTGTTAAGGTTATGTATAATTCTCCAGGGTAAAATTACTTTTCAGAGAAAAACAGATATTTAAAAATTTTGAGCTAACACTTCAATTTTAGAAAAACGTGATATAATTAATTTATATTTTTACACTGAGAAAGGGATTTTCAAATGTACTTTCTGTCTCTTAACAGTACCTATAAAAATACCTTCTAAGTGGAACAGGTTATAAAAGTTGGGTGAGTAAAGGAGAAAAGGAAAAATTTAATGGGAAACTGTTGAAAAATTTATCCCTTTTTACTAATTTTGGTGGGGTTTTTTTGTTCAGTAGTTATGCTGTGTTTACTTGGAAAATATTCTGGACTTTATTTTTCTTGGTCAGAAACTGAAAGCTCATTGCCTCTTGAGTGTGAAGAATTCTGTATTGTTTAGGTGATATACCCTCATAAGGGTGAAAGCATTGCTGTCATCTTCCATAGTAGGAGGGGAAGAAGAAGAATGTCCATAATCTTGGTAGTAAAAATTATATTAGGTATCAAAGTTAGGAAAAATGCATTCTTGCTAGCTCTGTGTTTTAAATTTGTAACCCTTTATAGTCATTCTTAAAAATGTTTTTCCATATTTTGGAAGAGGCTCTCTTTTCAGTCTTTGCTTTTACACTTCTGTATTCTTTTTCTGTGTATCCATCCCTTAGTCTGATATCTGATCTCTTCTGTCTTACCCACTTTCAGATTTAGATCAGCTTTTAATAAGAAACCACCCTCTAGGTGAAGAACCTTTTCCTTATATCCAACCTAAACCTCCCCTGACTCAGCTTTATAATGTTTCCTTGAGTCCCCTCATGAGGAAGCTGTAGACTGCAGTGAGGTCTCCTCCAGGCTGAACAAACTGAGTGACTTCAGCTGCTTCTCATAATGCTTTTCCTCTAGACCCTTCACCATCCTCATGGCCCTCCTTTGGACACTCTCTAAAGGTTTAATGCCTTTTTTGGTGTTTGTGAATAACAGCATATGTGAACACCTGCATGGAGTGATTGCTGTCAGCCTTTTGCAGGGTACAGCTATATTTTGCACTTCAGCAGAAAGCATCAACCTGAGGTGCTACTGTGTCTCCACAAAGCTGAATGTGGGGCGACTCTGTCCAGACACAATGGTGGGGTTGACTAAGTATTTTGTGTGATCTAATTAACCTGGCTTACAATGCTCATGTGCATGCACAACATGAAGTTCTGTATCTAACTTGATCCTCGGCAGTTCAGTTCTGCTCTTCTGTGTAGATGCAGTCTGTTTCCCTATGTACAGTTTATGAAATTGTCACCTTAACTATATGGTACCATGAGCAAAGCTATCTGCTTGTGCTTTCTGATGCATCAAATACACTTCTTAGCACATAATATTCATGGAAGGGATGACAATGCTACAGTATTTGAATTATTGGTGAGTATTGTGCTTGAAAGACTTGAGATCATCAGTGGAAAATTCTGTGAACTGTGTGATGTTCCTTTATCCGATTAAATAAGATGGCTTTCAGAATATTTCTAAGAAAATGTTGAAGACAATTCCATTCCCAATGATTAACATTCTGTCTGTGGTTAAAGGTGTGTCCCTGCAATTTAATTCCAAACTTTCACCAACTTTGGATTATTTTTTTTAACTTTTGCTCGAGAATGAGAATAGAAAAAAAATTTTCTTTTCCCCCTGACTTTTTACTATTCTTACTGAGTTTGCTGATGATGTTTTTCTATAATCAGTCTGTGCCATTCCACAAACAGGTCTCTGCTGCTGTTGTCTTAAAGCAATGGCATCTGATATATAGAGCCTGGTGGGTGACATTTCCTTCTCTAGTGCCAGGAGTAACTGCTCACAAGGGCTCTTTTCCCTCTTTTCTATGATTAATATACTCTATACACAGAAAATTGCACTTCTATGTACCTGAAAAGGTGCAGCAAACCCACTGCTTCCTGGAAGAATTTGGCTAACTACTGTTACACTTTGCAGGTAAGTTCTTTGCCAGATCCAAGTTACCATCAAAACAACTCATGCAGCCTGTTCCCAGCTGCTTTTTATCTCAAGAACAGCTGAGAGAAAAAAAACAAGCTTTGTGGATCAGTTAAATTGTGTGAGGAAGGCAAGCTGCTCCCAGCCACTCTCCTGGGTAGCAGACATCAGCCCTTCATGTTGGGGCAAGGTGTTTCAGTCTCAATGGAAGATCTGAGAGAGAGCTGTTCATACATACAGGAGCAATTTATCTGTCCTGAACTCTCCTCCCACATTGTTTCCTGAAGAGGGCAGCTGGGGGCAGGCCATAAGACATGACAAATTGAATTGGCATTACAGAAATAGCCAACAGATCATAAATTACATGTCATTGGCTTATTAGTTAGGCATGTGCAGAACCATATTGCTGTACTGGGTTTTGTTGACTTGAGTGGATTCCTTCCACAGAACTAAGAGAAGGGATCCTCTTTCAGATGATGCCTTTGGTCTGGGAGTCCATTTTCTAATTTCTTAGCAGTTTTTAAGTTTGGTGAACTAGATTTTATACCGAAATGTGTATCCTTGCAAGGAATAACACTTGCATTAATGACTGTTTGATGGTAATAAAGTATTTTGTGAACTTTTCTCTTAGGCACATTGCAGGACTGAATGCTAACAGGGCTAAAAATATAATTGAGTGGCGAGAGAAGAACGGACCATTTATAAACCGAGAACAGCTCAAAGAAGTTAAAGGTTTGGGTCCCAAATCCTTCCAACAGTGTGCTGGTTTCATCAGGTTCAATCAGGAATATATAAAGACCTTTTGCAGGTAATAGAGATTTACACACAGAATTACACACAGAATGAATAAGGTTGGAAAAGACCATGGAGATCATCAAGTCCAACCTTTACCTAGGTTAACAACCTATCCAACATCAGTCTAACATCTATACCATCTAAACCATTTAAACCATCTAAACCATACCACTAAGTTCATCAGCTAACCTATCCTTAAACACATCCTGGGACGGTGACTCCACCACCTCCCTGGGAAGCCCAGATTTTCGCTATTCTGACTAAATTATCCCAAACAGTAGGAGAATATTTTTTTCCCCTTTTCTGCTCTGTATTTATGCTGGAGACCCAGGGAATCCTAGGCTGTTGTGCTATGAAAGATGACAAATAAACTTGTTGAAGTCAATGGTTGAAGGTAGTTCTTCCTCTAAATAGTCATGACCTATTATCCTAGTATGTTTAATTAAAAATTCTGTCACTGAATTGGTAGAAGAAACTTGTCATGCAGCAGTATTGTGATCTGAGGTATTAAAACTTCAGTCTTGTGTTTCAAGAATAATTTAGAGATTCATAAATTAATGTAGTAAAGATTATTTGGCAGAACTTAATGGTAGTAAACTAGTGCAGATTTTTTGGTGAGTTTCAATTCCATTAGAGGGGAATGTGAATAGCTAATTGGATCAAACTCTGTGTTATACTCCTGTGCCTAGCAAGCGTGATGTGAGTGCCTTCTGTCTCGAATCTGTGAGGCCCTTTCTAAAGTTAAGTTTGTCAACAGTGTGTCATCCTCATCCTTGTTGTCTCATTCCCTGATTCTGTACCAAGTCTTTTCCTATTGCAACCATTCTTAGTGCTCCTCTTGACCTGAAATCCTTCCTTTCCACAACTGAAAATGTCTTTTCTAGGGCAATTTCTCTTCTCCTGTTTTTCTCATTTCTCTTTCCAAAATAAAGAACTAAGAAAGGGCAGAGTGGTAGCACCACCCCCCACCCTTTTGCCAGTGGCTCTTCTCAAAAAATATTTTCCTGGGAAGCACATGCTATTTTTTAGCCAAGCCAATGCTCAGAAGCAATACCGTATTCCCAGTTGCTGCTGGCCAAACAGCACATGCGTAACTTCCAGGCAGGAGGTAGGCACATTAAGACTGGCTTCCTGCCCGGCTAGAAGGTACACAGATTGGTTGCCCATCTGGCAGGGAGGCATGTGCTGCAGGCCAAATGGTGTTCCCTGTAAGCACCAGAAGACCAAAGAAATTGTTTTCAAGACTGTATATGATCGATAGTCCTTACCTTGTACAGATGTGTTCGAGTGAATGCTGCAATACAACAGAGGAAGAAAAGGCTGATGGCTTTTTTTTTTCCCCCCCTCCAAATATTCACTGTTGAAATGTGAACATTGTTTCGGGTTATTTTTTACCTTGCTGGAACATAATTCTGATGTTAGTCAGATTCCATAAAACTCGAGAACACTACATAACCTAAGAAATGGAGTTTGAGGGCAAAGTAAAACTCTAACACCATTGCCTCCAGAACATTTCTTTTGGGTCCAGGTGACAAAATGAAAGACTTTTGAAATGCACTTTGAGGAGGTTTCATTTTTGTCCTTTCTAAACATATTGGTGGCTGTAGACTGTTTTATGAAATTTTTGTGCTTTGTACTTAAGTTAAAAAATAGTGATTATTTTAAAAATTGATATGGAAAGAGAAAGTTATGTCTGCATTTCTGCCAACAGTTGGTGAGTAGAGTCCAAAGTGCAGTGCTAGTTCCAGGTCCTTCATTGCTTTCTCTTTGGTCCTCCCAAAGTAAGAACCACTTGTGATTTAGGAAACAAAAACAGAGGGACACAAAAGGAGTGTTTGGAGTTTTTTTATGCCTTTACTGTATCCTGAACAATTTTTTCATTTAAGGGAAACTTCAGGGGGACAAGTATGTTGGTTTCATGTGTGGATACTGGGCTAGGATCATCTTTGAGAATGACATGTTCATTTTTGATTTCTGACAGTAGTAAGAAAACTGAACTTGGAAGTCGTGCACTTTTGACTAAAGCAGGTGCACTGGCTAAAAAGAAGAGTAAACCAACACCATGTGCCTTGCAACAGCCCAATCCTTTGGACCAAACTTGTATTCATCCAGAATCTTACAACATTGCAATGAGGTAAGTAGTGGAAAAGCTTTCGAACCATTGACACCATCAATTTTTAAAATGAAAGTACAGATTTTTCTGACAACAGTCTGCTTGGCCTTTTGAGACAGGAACACTTATATTAGTTGATGAAAGGAGAGAAAGCATTCAAGAAAAAGGTATGCTTCAAATACATGTGAACACATGTCATTACTATGAGCCTTTAAAATTAAATTCTGATATTTCAAGATCTAATTAAGATGTATATAAAAACTTCCCAAATATATGAACATCATGATTGTTTTACTGAGTCACTGTGATTATTTTACTGAGTGACCTTTGGCTAAAAGAGGAGGATGGTTTTTGTGTGAGTCAGGGAAAAGTAATTAGAAATCCATGTGTACCTCTGGTTAGGAGATACTGTGGCAGATAAATCCTACCATAAGCTGTGATCTTTACTAGCAACCCTGGTTGAAATTGAACTCTGCTTTTCTTCCTCAGAAAACATTGTCTCCTACCATAAATGAGCACGTATTTATAAGTGGTTTGCACTGAACAGCTTCTTTTCTTAAGGAATAATGGAGCTAATTTCACCAGTATCCTGATGCTTTAAGACTCCTACGATCTCTGTTGAGAATACTATACCTGAAGAAACAAACTCGTGCTTCCTGTTTTATAAACCAAACCATTGTTAAGCCTCAGAGAGATGTGCTGAGTTTCTGAATTAATGAAGCTTGAGCTTCCTATCTCAAAAAGTTGTACAGAACCTTGCATTTTTAGGACACCTTCCCTTCAGTGTGCGTGCTGTTCTCTCTTCCTATGTGTAGATCTCCGTGCTTTCCATGCTAGGCATACAGTGCACTTTCATTTCCATCCTTTCCTTGCCACACTTCATTCTTCTTTGTGCCTGTTTCTATCTTCTTTGTGCCTGTTTCTAGGACCACCACCATGCTAGTGTCCATACCTGTTGTGCAGTGTGTAGGTAACTGATTTTTCATTTTCCATGACCATTTCCCTTTTTCTTATGCATCGGCATTTTCTACTAATTCTCCGCCCTGCGCATATCTGTGGAGAAAAAAAAATATCAGTCAAGGTCCTGATCTTAGTAAACGTATGTTTGGTAAATGGCTTATAGAGTGAACATCTTGGTCACCTCAACTGGAGATTATTGAGTTATGTAAGTTAATGTGCAAAATAATAAATTGGTTATTCAAAACTAATTTTCATTTTCAGTATTGAATTTCATACAATTGAATTTCAGGTACTCAGGTTTTGATTTTTAGCTTTCCATCTCTAATATGCTAATAAAATAATCTGTAAAGCGTTCACAATATTACCATCCTAGTTTAAAGGCTGATGTTGCTACAGGGAGTTAATGGTGGAACACTACAGGAATTTACCTACATACAATGTTGTCAGAAAGATTGGTCAGAAAAAAAAAAAGGTGACTTTGTTGCCAGAGCAGCACAGGTTACTTTTATATCTGAAGTACTGATGGAATTATTACTGCATAGAATAGGATAGATACTCACATACATTTGAAATTCTGGAGGCAATTTCAGTAGGTATCACAGATCATATAACTATGATTTGGAATTTGACTGAGAATCCAGTCATATTGAAAAGAAACAAAAAGGATAAAAATATTAACGAACACAACTTTTACATCTTTTACATCTCAAACATAGTGGTTTGAGTTTCAGGCTTATGCATGTTTCAGGGGAGAGGCTGCTTAGAAGGTATCTTGCTGATTCTTAAAATGCGCCTAAGTTCAAACTTATTGGACTTCAGTAGCTTCCAAGCCATTACAAAAGTATTACATGGCTGAAGACAAGTGTTACCTATCACATCATCTCTTTGTTTTTGGCTAATGCAGTTATTTTGCAGTAAGTTACCAGCTGTGCCGTTGTCTATTCTGTTCCTCACCACTTTGTCCTCCCAGACTGAATTTTCAGGTCAAGTATTTAGGCCCAAGTGTGTGCTACAGATTTTGTACTATACGGGGGGTTTGTGTTTGTTTTTTGTTGTTGTTTTATTTGTTTAGTTTTTTGAGGGGGGTTGTTTGGGGGTTTTTTTGTTGTTGTTGTTTTTTATACAAAAAAAATCAGTTGATTACAAAACAAATATAAAACAAGAATTACAATATCTGCCAATGAGACACCAAAACTAATAAGCATAGCATCAGTCTCTGTAACTGAGTCAGTCTTTTCTGTTTTCTTTGAGCTCTTTCTCTGTTATCTTACTACTTATGTTTATGAGTACCTGTACAGTGTGATGTGGGGGGGAAAAAAAGCCTGAAAGTGCTTTCTGTCCTTTCTGTGAATGTACTGTGTTCCATAGCATTTGTATTTTTGTTTTTCATGCAATCAAGAGATAATCTTGAAAGCTTGTTAAATATGGGGATGGTAACTTTTGTGGTATAGATTGTATGAATCTATCCACTTGATATCACAAAATGGTGTGGGGAAGGGAGCAAATATCTCTAATGTTTTTTCATTGCAAATAGCTGTTTTGAGAAAAGAAAATACAGCTCTGCAGCAAACTGACAAAAGCCAAGAAGTGTAGTATTAAAAATTGACACTGTTGACATAAGGACTAAATATAAACCAGGCATCCTCCCCTCAAGCAACTAACATTATAATTTAGCAATGATTATACATTTAAAAAAGACTTTTCAAAAACAAATATGAGCTGTTAGGCATTTCAAAACTTACGAAAACAGCCTTCCGAACCATTTTTTCCCTACCTAAATGCGAATTCAGAAAAAAATTCTACTAGGAATTCAGACTCCATGGAGGAGTTAGTCCAAAGCTTATCAGGGCTGTTGACAAGTTTTGTTGACAGGCGGTGGATAGGACTGGGCCTGTAATTCTCTTTTACTGAGCCTACACTTAAGAGAGCTTTTGAGAGCCTGAAGATCAAATAGTGTTTATGGTGTTGGTTTGAGGTGTCTTACTGAAATTAGCCAATTTCTGAAGAACTTTTTAGAATGTTAGAATTACAGTAGGTTATAACTTAATTGATAATTCTTTTAACTTAGATTAAAATGTATAAGAAATACAGAGACTGTTAGATGTGACTTAAAATCAGTGTTTAATACATAAAGGTCTAAACAAAATACTTTTTAAAGGACTTCTGGTGCTTTACTGCTATTAAAGTCTTTCTCTTTTTCTGTGCTTACATAGAATTTTGTCAGGGACAATGTCAAGTTCATGGGTTGATCTGTGCTACAAAAGGGCAGAATTGTTGTCTTGAAGATGAGCAAATCTGATTCAAGACATCAAAATACAGTATCTCTTACCACAGAAATGAAAATTTATGGAATAGCTACTGCATAAATGAGTAAAGGCTTCCTCATACCATGTCTACCACATCTTGTTCTGAGAAAGTAGTTTGTGAAAGTTTTATTGGATTAAAAGTTTTCATGGAAAATTGCATTTATTTTTAAATGAAATAAGCTGGTGATTTTTATCCTCTGCTTATAGCCAGATTACGTAGAGGCAGCAGTCCGCATTACAGATTTATGACATGCAAAATTATCAGTTTTTAAAACAATGTTTTTGAGGGATAGAAATCCACCAAAACTCGAAACCACTAATTTTCAGAAATATTTTGTATCTTGAAAACCCAATCCATTTAAAAAAAATATGGTTAAAAGAATTACTCCCAAGTGGTGACTTTGGTTGCCAAACTTCAGACTGGAGCCAATTTTTATGGCTGAATTAGAAAAACCTGAAAAATAGGGGTTTTATAATGGAAACAATGATGTAATCTTTACTACAGTGGCACAAATGGTGCTGGTATGATTGATTTATGGCATTTAAGCATCTTAACTTAAAATCTGTACAATTTCTGTAAAATTATTGGAAAACATCCTACTGGTGATTTAACGGGCTCTGCAGAAGACCAAAATGTTTTTGTTCCTGGTTTCCACACTGTCAAAGCTTGGCTTTATCATGTGCAGTGATCAAGCTTATGAACACCTCTAAATATTATGAATCAGAATTTCCTGAAAGTTAAATAAAAAACTTCAAAACTTTATATAGACAGCCTATTTTCCTGCAAAGCAGAACTGTGCTTAAAATTTCTGAAAAGTCTGTATGTGAAAACCAGTTTATAGTGGCAGAATCTTCTACAATCACTACAATTAATACAACATGTAGAGCATATCCAATTTCTTTGTACATATTGTAAAATAATAGGTTGGAAAACTGAGGAAATATTTAGGAAGTCCCCAAATGTTACAACCAGGTTATGCTTATAAACTAACATGTCGAAAAGAAAACACAGTGCTTTTTCTTTGTTCTATCAGTCTGCTGGGTACTGTTGGTTTCATATGACTGAATTTTAACATTTGCTGATTTTTTTTATTTAAATCTCATAAAAATGCTTTTTGCTAAAAGTTGGCACTCAGAATGCGTTTCTGCTGCTCACAGATTGCAGCATCTGGCAGACAGTTGTATTTTAGCCTGACTTACAAATATTTTGCCAATATAAAAGTTCTAAAGCTGCGATTTAGAATAATGCAGGTGAGGATCTTTCTTCGCTAATTACATAGGTTTAGGACCTTGTCTGATAAAATCCTGCTCACTGAGGTTGGTTATGCTTTAAGAAAAGTTTTATCATACTGAACAGAGTGACTTGCATTGAAGATTCATGTCTGTGAATTGATACTGCTTCTTGATATCTCCAACAGGACTTCAAAATCCCAAGAAAATTCAGTGAGCACTCATTAATTTGTTTTTTTTCACTGAAGTTAAACATTCTGATTTGGTTCTCATTTCAGCAAGGGTTTTATGTTGAAAACCTTTTACATTCTGTTGTAGACAAATCAATCATGTTTCAGATATCTGATGTTTCTAGTATTCTGCATGGGTGGATGCAACAGCTGATTCATAATATTTTGTTTGCTATGCTGAAAAGCTGCATTTGCTAGCTTTGAAGGCAAGTACTGACACATAAGAAAATGCAGAAGGACAATGGCACCAAAAGAAAGAGATCTTCCTCTCCTGCCCTTTATGCAACTGGACACTTGTCTTTTGATGCTACTTCCAGCTCTCTGGTGGACTGGCTTGCCTCTGTCCAGGTCCCTTAGTTGTCACTGAGCAAGAGAGGCAATGCTTAAGGGGAATAGAAGCTGGAGGGAAATAGTTACTTGATGTGGTGTTCGATCAATGAAAACAAATGATGATGCAGTCTACATGTGAATGTTTTAGAGAACATGGGAGTTGTTACTTTGGTAGGATACCTTTCCTTAAATTCACTACAAAGTCATTAGAAACATCTTTTGTCCACTTCAATGAGACTGTAGTTCCATGTATGTAGTTGCATGTTATGTGTGTGTATAGTCAAGATATTTCAATTTGCAAAATATTACTTTAATAAAAAAGATTTAAAAAATCCTTTTAAAGTTATGCTCAGTAATTAATAAACCTTTATCACTGTTTGCAATAGGAAGTGGCTAACCCTAATTAAGGACAACACTTTCAGAATTAGGGCCATCAAGTCTAATAAATAATAGTTCATATTCATCCCTTTAGGAAGCCAGTTCATCCTCAGGATTTACTAGTAACTTAGATGGATTTTTAAAGGGCATATTTTTGAAAGCTACCTTCTCAATAAACAGAAGAGCAGAAAAGGCTTTGCTAATTGCCATCCGATAAAGACATTTTAAAACTTTCATGTAATGTAAAACACACTTAACAAGAATGATTAGAAGAACTTGGAAATAATGAAGATTTATACTCCAGTTACACTATAAATACTAGACCCATAAATCAAATGATTTTTTTAATTTATTGAAATTTTTGAAATTTTCAGAACTTCCCACTAGTTGCATTTAAAAAAAAATAACCCTGTGGGAAAAAACCTCCACAAGAACTTTTAATGGAATTATCTCCTTTAACTCTAGTACTGGGTCTTTGTAGATAGCTCATCATGTTTCACTATTTTGTATCTCCGGTTACGCTCCAGTTATGTGATATATTGGTAGTCATGAAAACAGCCAACAACAGTGCGCCTAATGGTACAGTAACAAAGTGGCTATGCTGCAGTGTAACTGTGTCTGAATTTCTTATTTAGAAACTCCTCATTTCTTAGATTTATACGTTCAAAATGTCAGAAACTGAAGGGATTTTGACTTTCTGCATGCTGTCAAATAATATCTAATATTAATAATTTATGCATTTGAGGAAAAATATGTTGGTTAAAGAACCTTGTCTGGCTAAACCACATAAGTAGTTTTAGGTATATTTGAAACTTTAGCTTTCTACGTCCAGCAATTAATTACAGAGAGTAATGCACAAATATTATTTGATATATAATCTGCATCGATAGTCAAATACTGAGGATCTGTATCACTAGTGGGAACAAGGGCAGTCAACACATGCATTATACAAATAATACTTTTGCACTTCAGAACATTACTAAAACATAAACGTCTGCATAATTTAAGTTTGCTACTGTCATAAATGTACATTTTACCTAACAAAGTGCATGCTAATGCAAAGTTGTTTTATTTTCAAAGTGATTAAGTTGCTTTACCATTAATTCATGTGTGCACTGTGACAAGATGTAATGGCATATCATGTTGCTGTAATGTAATGAATCCAGTACTCTCAGCTCTTAAGTTGTGTTGCTGGAAATGATTACATAAAACAGAAATGACTGTGACTAAAGCCCTTGCAAAGCTTTAGAACTCCTGCACGTTGTAAGAAGCTTTTTGGGGAGGGTTAGAGTAACTTCTTAAAAATTTACTGAAGGCTTCCCTTGGTAATATTTTTGCTCTTTTCTGACTGTTTTTTGCATTCCACTGACATTTGCATTATCTTTTAAACATTGTAAGGGCTGTGCTTTAATTTTGTGCAGATGTGTATGTTAAGTGAACATGATGTGCTTATTTGTTACATTTATGCTACTTTTCTTTCTTTATCTGGATAAGATGGATGAAATTATGTATTAAATAAAAACATCAGTGATTTATCCATGACCATTCTCTGCAAGTCCCATAAGATTGCAAAGATTGCTTTTGAAACTAAGGTGGTTGCAGAAGTTTCTGATTGTCCTCTAAATCTCAAAACCATATAACTCAAAGTTCTAAACCAGTTGAATGTCACTCTGTTGTATTCTTCTAAGACTGTCAGGTTTTATCTTAGTTAAGCACAAAGTTCACTATTTACTCAATACTCAGCATATGAGGAAGTAGTGTTAGTATATCTTACAAGAATGATGTCACTTCAGAAAAAAGTCTCATCTTTCCCATTTCTGTTAACTTTTCTTTAGGTTTTATCTCTCTAGGAGATAAACATAGCACTTGAACTTCTGCAACATGTTATTTACTTCACATATGTAGCCAGGAAAATATTTGAAGGGCTTTCATTTTTGCACAGATCATTCATGTTCCTATATTGTGCAGCTGGAACTGTCAGTTACAACTTGGGTAAGTGAGATGTTTCAAGGATTGTAGTGAGATAGTTTAACATTACAAAGATCAAAATATGTAAATTAAGGGAAAACCTCTGTTTTCCCCCATGGCCATATCCTAGTTTTATTACTGACTATGTCCTTTTTTTCCTGACCTTGAAATAACTCTTTAAGGAAGTTGTTAGGTTGCTTTTTTTAATAAGGAAACATTTAACTTTCTTCTTAGCAATGACATTTAAAAATAGAAGTGATCAATATAGTGCACCACTGTTCGATCTGAGACTTGTGCTTTATATTGATGATTTTTTATTTTTTTTTATTCTAAGTGCCCTCAGGCTATGTTCATTTGATTGAAAATGATACATTAAATATATAACTGGGTAGAACAGTATTTTTAAAAATAACTACATCGGTAATCATTAGGAATTTGCTTTAATTTGGGATTACTTTGATAGGTTTTACTGAAACCTATCCTGGAAAGGTGAGACTTTCCAAAATAAAATAATATTGGCTCTTATAAAGAGTATTGCTTGTGTGAATGTGTTACGCTGCTCTGTTCTGCCCATAATATATACCTCATAATTCTGAAATATCTTTACCAAAATGCCTGATTTGTAAAATGTTAAAATTCTGTATAAGTTGGTGCGACTTCTCATTTAGTCTTGGGCACATATTTCTTAAGCATCATCATCAGGAGGAACCAAAATTTTATTGTGAGCAGGAACCACGTTAATACTTACTTACACAACTCTAATTGGTAACGTACAGCCCAACTCTACCACTCTTGCCTAGATAAGGAATCCTTTTTGGTAACAGACAAGTAATTTGGGATTTTCAGAGGATGGCGGTTGCAGAAGAAGGAGTAGGAGGGCGAAATATCTTTTGTGAATGGTAATTGAAGGACTAGGCACCTGAGTTGTGTCCGGTTTTGGGCTGGTATTCTTACCAGCAGTGTGCACATAGTGCCATTCATTCTCATTGTCTTATGCATATATTTGACAGTTTTGTGTAACAGGGTGGAATTTTTTTAATATGCATTGGTGACTGCTGCATATGGTTACACTTGCTAGTGGCCAAACCCACCCTCTTATCAATTTGCAAAGTGAATGCGCTTCTGCAAAATTCTAATGGTAAGCAAATGTTACTTGTACATACTTAAGCTGAGTTTCCATTTGAAGTGAGAAAAAGTCAAGTTTGTGGATGTCATCAAACTTGTTTATAGGTGTGGGTGGTAAAGCATACATTATTTAGAAGGTTGAGTCATGAGGCTGGTTGGGTTTGTCATATTACATCTGGCATGTCAGTCAAAGCTGAGGCAGCTGCCGCCTGTCACTAGTGCTCTGCTGGGGCATTGTCCATCCATCAGCGTTAGCAGCCAGCAGCCCCCAGTAGTTGTGGGAAGAGCACTTCACCTGAGCCTACAGTCATTTTCAGTGTTGTCATTATAGCCGCTTTTGATGCTCTTTTGAGACCAAAAGATGATGTTTTCATAAAAGGGCTGATATTTTTCAGATACATATTATTAGACAACATATCAGAGTAGGTGATCATTATGGGGGTTTTGTTAGTTTATAGAAAAAAAGATATTTGCACTTAATGCTGTAAATAATTTTGCATTTAATAGTGTAAAATATTTTGCATCTGTTTTGTTATATACTTCACTTCCAAATCACCAAAAACTACTTTAAAAAGTGATGTCAAAAGTTAAAAGGCAGTCAAAACAAAATTCAGTAAATCTTGAGAACAGCACCATCCACTGAGGCCTTGCTAATGTTCTTCTTCATACATTGCTGCATCAAAGATATGTACGCACTAAAAAAATTTAATGTGAAAATTATATCTATCACTATTAAGTGCAAATCATTGTGTTTCAGCTACCAGTATACTTAAATGACCATGATTACACTTGAACTCAGTGAAGAAGTAAAAGTCCTGACAGCCGGTTGCAACAGATGCTACATCCTCTTAGAACAGATAATTCCTCCTTTTAGCAAAATTAATGGACATTTTTTTAGTTAAACTTTGCCTTTAATACTCAAAGATGAATTTTGTTTTTTTAATTTACCAGAAGTCAGGTACTGCTTTAATTATGTTTCTTCAATTTATATTTTCCCAAAAAGAAATTTAGTTTTGTATTTCAGGCCATATAAATTTTTATTGCTTACCACCTGAAGTAATCTCAGTTGGGCTCCTTGGTTTAAAAAAGAGAAAGCAACAAAACAGGAAAAAAAACCCCACTGCATCTCCTGACAAAAGAAATACTAGCCTCACGTTTTGTTAAAAAGCAGAGCATGTATTTTACAGGGGGGGAAAGAAGGTTGAGTACTAGGGGCTCCTGCTTTCTTAGTAGAGCACCAAGTACAGGGCATGAACCTGCTGCTCAGCACTTCTTTTGAGGCTGGTGGTTTACACCTGTTGGAAGAAGCATTACTCAGACTCTGCAGGACAGGGACAAGAATTCTACCTGTCTGCTATGGTGGAGATCATGAAAAAAAATTCCCTACAACACTAAGGAACATGATAAAACAGGGTACCAGAGGCTTATTCATGGTGAGATGCAGATCAGGACAAAGGACAGATAACCAAAGTGTCTACTGAGAAAAGAACAAACTGCTTTATTCGGTGTGATTTGTCTTAGCTTCTATGAGCTGTATCCTAATTTTCATTGGTTCATATCCATTAAAGTCTTGTGCATTTTTAAGTCCTTCAGTAAAATAATGTATTCCATGATGAAAAAAAATTGTCTAAGGCAGCTCAGCTGATAAGGAATAGTGTCTGTGTATGAACTTTTGTCTTCTATTCTCCGTGTTTCTCAGCACATGTGCCAGTATGGCTGATCTAAAAACTTCAGTAATTGTTTGTAGTTTTGTTCATTGTTACTTTACTAAATGGCCACTCATTTTAGTTTGAATAAGAGTGAGAATAAAAATGACAGTGCCATAGATCTCTCCTTTATTTCTATGGAACTTTCATGGTAAAAGACATCTTTCAGTCATAATGAACTTTGGTTTTATCATGAGATGAAAACCTTGGTCTGAGAAAAGTTTTACATTTAAAAATTTTACTTCTAGTTTTGTAATCTGTTCCAGAAGATACATGAATACTCTAAGTTTCCATTTATGTGTCAGATCAATGATGAATTGAGAGAGTATGCATTTGGGAAACTTCATTTTTCATGTTTATCAGAGGTATTTTCCATGCTTCAATGAAAACATAGTTAAAACCTCTAAATAGAGTAAAGGTTCAGTTCCCACTAGAGGATGTTACAAATCTCTATCTGTGTTTGAACTTCCCAGGTTTTTGTCTTTCATTGGAGGAAATGCAAATGACATAGGAAAATCAGATATCCAGCAAAAAGTAAATGCAGTAATTCAAAAGGAAGGACTGGAAGGCACAGCCAAAAGGCTGAATACCACAGTGCACACACTGCAGCTGATCATTGATGGTCTGACTCAGCCTGAAGGCTATGACATTCGAACAGGTAAACCTTAGTTTGGAAAGTTGGAGTCTCAGTTTTAAAACGGCACATTTTCTTCTTCTAAAGTCAGTAGTAGATTTCCAGGGACATGCAACTTCATTTTTTTTCTCAGGCAAGGTAAAGGCTATATCATAGTCAGATGTTTCTTTCCAGTTCAGTAGGTAAGGAGTGTGAATCCTGTCTTAAATTGTGGCATTTTCAGCCGTAGGAAGGGGAGTTGTATGGCTGTTAACAAATTAAATAGTTTCAATATGTTGACTCTGGTGACTAAATCTGTGTTGGTTCTCCATCACAAAGAGGAATGCTGAGACCAGGGTGAAACAGTAGTAATAAAGTTCTATGTGGTAGTAGTGTGTAGTTCTGCTCTTTTATTGCACTATTTCTTGGAGACAAGTGTAATTGAAGCACATGGCTCATGACCTATCTTGATTAAAACCTGCAGTAGTATTGAACAGTTTGAGGTGGAGGAGAAGAAAGGTGAGATAAGTAATGAAATAAAATATCTGGATATGTTGTTGTTTAATGAAACTTACAGCTGGGTTCTCTTACAACGGCAAGAGATAAAGGTAGGCAGCAAAGATGGAGGCTTGTAATAAGAAATAATAAACTTAGGCTTAAAAAAAACCCAGACCAACATTTCTGTCCCCCTTTTTTGGCTTCATTATTACTTTCCAAGCATATTTTGTAAATATTTCCCATTAGTGATCTTGAAAATGTGTATTTTCTATGTCTCAATTTCTTCTGCTTGTCTCGCATTTAAATTACAGTCGTGCAGACCATTAATACAGGAAGACATAAAAACAAAAGAGAAACCTCAGTGGAAATACTAATGTCCTGCTGATCTAGCGTGTTCAATATGACTTTATACAGGCTCTGTAACTGGAGTGGACAGCCTAGTAGCCTTGTACAGCTGTATGAACTTCTTCATCGTGAGTCTTTCCTGTAGGCTGCAGTTCTTCGTGAACTGCTGCAGAGTAGGTGCCTTCCATGGAGTACAGTCAGACTGTTTCACTCTTGGTCCCCAATGGGCTCACAAGTCCTGCCAGAAAACGTGCTCCAACCTGTGATCCTCCCTCCACAGTTCTGCAGGTCCTGGCAGGAGCCTGCTCCAGGGTGGGCTTCCTGTGGGATCACAGCCTTCTTTCAGGCATCCCCCTGTTCTGCTGTGGGGCACTTCACAGGCTGCAGGTGGATCTTTGCTCCACCATGTGCCTCCATAGGCTGCAGTTAGATGACAACCTGCCACACCATGATCTTCACCACAGGCTGTGGAGGAGTCCCTGCTCTAGTGCTAGAGCTCCTCCTCCTTCCCTGACCTTGAGGTCTGCAGAGCTGTTTCTCTCACGTGTGCATACTTCTCTCTGTGGCTGCAATTGCTGTTGCAAAGGGGTTTTTTTCCCTTTTTAAATTCAATATCCCAGAGATACCATCATCACTGGTGGGCTAGGCCTTGGCCAGCAGTGGGTCTGGATTGGTGCTTGCTGACACTGGCTCTGTTGGACACAGGGAAAGCTCATAACAGTTTCTCACAGAAGCCACCACTCCCACTAGACCCCCACCCCTCCACCGACTAAGCATTGCCCTGCAAACACAATGCAGATCCACAGCCTGATGATTTTAAAGACTGATTTCCAGTATATCTTGACTATAAACTTGTTCAGTCTGTATTTTATTTCTGAAAGGCTAATAGAGGAAAACAGTTGCAATGCTGCTTTGGTGATGCTGCCTATTGAAAATCTCAGTCATTTTTATCTCTTGGAAAGGTCAAACGACAGTAGGGAAAGTTGAAAGGGAAGTTGTTGAGATGGCTCAGGAGGGTTTTCTGCAGGAGTAGAAGGTGGTAAGCAAATAGAAGAGAATGTAAAAAAAATTATCTGTGCCCTTGAATGCAAAACGTGAATATTAATATCCCAATGTATTATCTGCATGTGACCACACATTTGTGATTTTCAACTTGTTATTGCAATATAGCACTGTGATGATGGTCATATGATGTCATGATGCAGATGAACAGGAAGCCTAAGAATAGTGCACTGGTGACTTTTCTTTTAGTATGTGATGAGACCGAGTTTTCACCTTCCTGTACAGAAATTTGTATAGGAATAGAATTTTATGTATAATCGCTGTAGCTCAAGTAAGAGTCACCTGAAATCTTTTCTTCCTAGCTCCAAGAAAATGTAAAGAATCTTTGAGTCACTAGCTACTCTACAACACATTTCTGCTTCCCTCATGATAATTTCATACCTCAGAGTTCGCTATGCTTATTACTCCATTAATTGAAATCTTTTAAAGTGATTCATAAAATACAAAAAATAAGTGATCACAGATGGGTCTTTACTTAAAAATGTACTGAAAGCAGTATTTGGGACCTTAGAGCTACCTCGGGATAAGTTCTTAGTTAAAAATTATTATCTGTAAACAACTCTTGGAAACCTTAGAAACTCTCTCCAAAGTCTTATTTGTGTTTCCTGTTTCTTATAACAGATTTTGATAAACCTGACTTCAAGAGAAGCATAGTCTGCTTAGAAGACTTAAGTGTTGGTGCTGTTCTGACTGGAAAAGTTGAAAATGCAACACAATTTGGAGTCTTTGTTGATATTGGTGTGGGAAAAGCGGGTTTGATTCCAGTGCGAAACATAACTGAAGCAAAGCTTTCCAAAGTGAAGAAGAGAAGAAGCCTGGGCCTAGGTCCTGGAGAAAGAGTTGAAGTTAAAGTGCTTAATGTCGATATTCCTCGATTGAGGATAACGTTGGATCTTATTCGTGTTTTATGAGAGGGTATTCAATGATTGAGCTTTCATTTTAAAGCTTAAGTAGTGTCAGCAAGGTTCTGGGGACTGAGACATTTAATGAGTCTTGAAAATGAACATATTTTGAAACTTTCAGCCTTTTTTGGTTTTTAAATTTTTATTTAACAGTTTTTCTGCATTTCTTGAATTCTTTCTGTTAAAAATTGGTGGAACAGTTTTTTGGATTACCTCCAAACAACCTTGTTATTTTGTATGCAGAACAAATGAAATTCCTGTGGGCTCTCAGATACCTGTTGTCTGTGCAAATTTTACTGTCTTAATCTTTAGTCAGTACTGCACAAGCAGACAAATCTACAGCTCCTTTTCCAAAAACAGCCATTGAGTTTGCCTAGTTTCTGGCTTAGCATCTAAAAGAGGGCACCTAGTTGTAGGAAAAAAGTGATCTTTTTAAGTTAGGTGATCATGACATTATTTCAAAGATAGGCTGAAAAAAGAGTGTTAATGCTATTGATGGTGCAGAAATATTCTGTTTTAATTTATTTGACTGACATATTAGGTGGTCTTCTTACTTGTATTATTTTGCTTGTTCAGTTATCATTGATTAACACAGTTTGATGTACAATGCAGTTTAAGGAACTTTGCTCAAAGGTGTCAAAAGACATTTGTGTTGTCCTATACCTGTGCGAAATAAAAACATTTCTGTCCATCTCCTCGGTGTACTGGCTCTACAAGTGATTTAACAGTCCGAGTTGTCCTTCTTCACAACATATTCTCAATCATTAATACTTCAGCTTAAGGGTGTAGCTTATGACAATGCACTTGCCTGACCTTCTGAACGTTATGCACTTTCCTGTGCTTTAATACCAGACTACATCCCTTGGCCTGATGTCGCTCTTGTTTTAGTAGAATAGTTGTAGTCTGTCTTAGATTCCTTCAACTTGGCATTAACATTTTTTCCATCTTTGATATAATGTATTTTTCGGCCCCTTTTGAGTGAAGAATAATTTTTCAACACTCGTCTTCAAACACAATGATTGTGAAGGCATGATTCTATGTACAAAACATTTTTGTGTTGTAGATGCTTGAAAAGATTTTCTAGACATCTATTTTAACAAAAATGCTCAGAGTGCCTGGCAGATGAGGTTTGTTTCTTACAACTAGAAAGGAAATTTGGGAATTTGTGGTATTTTGGTGGTGTTTCAAAGGGTTTACCACTTTGGTGTGGCAGCTTAGGACCGCTGTTTTAACTAGGGGCACGCTCAACAGTGACGAGAAGACTGAACAGAATTTAAACAACAGGGAAACAGTTTATTCGTCTGAGACTTAACCAAAGAAAGCAAACAGTTTATGGGAGTCCCAGACTTAACACAAAATTAAACCCGACAAGCACGCAAAAAGGGAATAAGGGAACTGCTTTTCCAAGGCCAGGCAGGCTGGCCAAAGAGAAGCAGGGGGAAGGGAAAGCCGCTCCTCTTCTCTCTCTCTGTCTCCTTCTGATGGTAACTGCTCCCAGCCCTTGATGTCACCGCAAAACACAAAAATTAAAAGCACCCCCCCTGAGCCCAGGGACGCTATTTGGGGAAGCCTTTCACTTGCGGTTTTGCTGGCTTGGCTCTGGTGCCGATGGAGGTGGGCGGAGTCAAGCTGCGGGGCCTGTAAGTTGGAGAAGAGGGGCCGTGCTGCTGCTCTCCAGCTTGCCGGAAGCCAAAGAGAGAGAGCTTCTGTTTTTCCGGCCTTTTAAGCCCTCCAGGTCCCGTGTGAATCTCGCCGTCTTATTCCTGACTTCACCTCTTCAGATTGGCCAGCGGTCCAGGCTCCACCCCTCCTTCTGAGATCTTCAGCTCCAGCAAAATGGCAGTTCCCACCAAAATCACGAGCCTGCTGCTTCCCAGCGCCATGTTTTTTTACCAGCCGCAGGCTGGCTGCCGCCTCTCCACCCAAAAAGGTCCCCGAGGCCGACCGGGACCGCAGGAGCTGCCTAGAGCAGCCACCACACCCACATCGCTGCGTGGGGGGCCGTTCCCAGGGCTGTTGGGACTGCAGGACCCCTTGGCGGGCTCCCTTGTGGAGGCGGGGGGGAGGGCCAGCGCAGCTGCCGAGGCACTTTCGTAGCAGCGTGGGGCCAGCAGAGCTGCTGCCGACCGCTGGCCACGGCGGTGGGGCACCGCCACCACCCTGCGCCCATGAGCACCAGGGCACCGTTGGCAAGGAACAACCAGTGGGTGTCCACGCCCGCCGCTGCCAGAACCCACCGCAGACACCCAGGATTGGGCGGCTGCTGCCTGAGGGAGAGGCAGAGAACGGCTCAGAGACTGTCTCTCCCCAGCAGCGTGACCGCGCCCCGGGCAGCAGCCAGCCAGCGCCAGGCTCTGCTCTGTGCCATGAAAACTTGGGAAAACTGTCGGCGTCTGTGCCACGTCTGCTGGCACCCGCCGCCAGGGTCGTGACCAGTGCTTGCAGCCAGCTGCCTCCGGCCAACGTCTCCCGCCCGCAGCCGTGTCCGCCAGCACCTGCCACCAGGGAAGGGGGTCACACCGCCCCCACGCGTCTCTTTTGTGTTTCGGTAAGTTCCTGCTAAGAGAAACTGTAGGGGGAAACACCTGAGCAACCCCCGCTGCCTTCCCCAAGTAAGAAAGACAGCGGGCACCCCCTCCACTCCCCTCTAGCCAGCCCANAAAAGGACAGGTGTAGTGGCAGAATAATCTCCAACAATAGCAGATATATGTACCTTTACAGCGAATTTTTGGTGTGTTGTACATTTATTCCTTTGCAGTCCTCAAACTTACCTGTAAGTTGGCAGAAACTTTGATCTACAACAGATGAACACAAATTACACCTATAGCAAGTGTCAGACATCTTTGATGACAAGGTTTCTAAATACAAATGTTCAAATAGCTGTGTGGTGGTTTAGGAGTGCTATTCTACAATTTAGTGCTCTTACTAAAACCACATGCTTCTCCTCCCTCTTCCCCTGTGGCATGCTGAAGGGGGGAATTAGGGGCACAAAAGGCAAAGATCATTGGTTGTGATAAGAAAAATTTACAGGAAACAGCAATGAGATAAGAAAACCAACACTAATGGCAACAAATACTAATGACAGAGGGTACAAGAAAAGAAATTATTCACATGAGACACCCTCTCCCCTTTCCCTCCTCCCTGACAATAAACAATAATGAAAGGAGTTGACAGATACGTTTACTCCAAAGGAAGGAACTCCTTCTCCTTGGAAGAGACTGCTTCCCCCCCCTCCCCCCCAGCTTCGCTACATTTTTCTACCAAGGAAAAGACTACTATTTTCTATTATGTAAAAGCACAGCTTGGAATCATGTTTTGCAGACCTTCTGAAATTTTCCTGCAATACTTCTGCAAGGTCCATTTTGTTGGTATGAAATTAGAAACTGTGATACCATGTTACTGTCATGGAAAACTCTTCCTTCACTTACAGTGCTATCTCCATCAGTAGAATCACCTAAGTTCTGCTGAGCTTTATATATGATCTCTACAGTATCCTAAGCACTTAAGAAATGAACTAGATTTGCCTGGCCTTCTTTAAGGAAGTAAACTTGATATCCAGAAGTTCAAGTCAACGGATAATATGAAGAGTATTTTCTCTTTTTGTACTGTTTTTTTTGTTACTGCAATTCATTTTTTTAATACTTAATGTCATGAGGACTGTAACATCTTCTGCATTTTTGTGTAATCTTTTAGATGATCATAAAGTTCTGTAAATGCAAGACATCTTCTTGAGGCTATTTTTCTCACTGTTAACTCACAGAAGACTTCTTGCTTGCTCAGAGGACCGATCTAGAATTCAATGTACTTATTCATATGTAGTTTGGGTTCTGTGTAGTGGAACTCACAAGGTTATTCTGTGTCATCATAGGGAGTATAGACAAATATCATCTCCATTTCTTTGAATTTGTCTAATCACACCAAAATAGAAAGTATATGACTTCATGTCATATGCCTTAAGTGTCTGCAACTCTGCAAATGTAACTGCATTTGTCAGCTAGCGCAGTGTCTTAACTACTTCCCACAAAAATATTTTTCCATTGCAATTTCTTTTTTTCTTTGCCAGAATACAGCAGTGAAAACAGCCTAATGAGTGCCCAACAAGGATGAAAATGTGTACATATGACCTTCTTAGATTTTGTCAGCTCTTTGGAGATTTAAAAATTATTTCTTAATCAATTTTCCTTTTGAATTCTTCTGCTGTTCAGAATTTTGACATCAAAGCATCAAAACTGTTTTCTCTAATTCATCTCTCCCCTTAGTTCATGAACCACGAATTGTTTTGGGGTTTTTTTTATGGTTGGATGTATTTTCTCATTTGAGATGCAGTCCAATCTTTGGAACAAATTCTGTACTGATTAATGGTGATGCCTTCAAATTTAAAACAAACAAACAAAACCCTGTTTCATCCTAATCTTACTTAATTGCTTTAAAGTACAGTTTCTCAAGAATTAAATACAAGTCTTTAAGTCTCGTTAAAAATTCTACTTTTGCCTTAAGCTGCAGATTCAAAGGCATCTACACATAGTTTCACCCTTCCCCAGAGAGAAAATCCAGACCATTGATCTTGGTTGACAAGCTGCTTTTTCAGTCCCACCCTCACTCCAATAGTCTGGTATTTTGCAATCACCTTCCCCTGATATACAGACCCCTAAGAAGAGCTTCTAAAGATTTCCTGTGCTTCAGATATTACACAAGAAGAATTCTTCTACTAAGCAAGATGGCACTTGTATGCCTGGCTGTAGTAATGCAAATGAAGAATTTAAAAGAAGCCATTTGTTTTGGTTTTACTCCTGCCTCAGGCAGTTTTAGACAGCATATATCAATTTCCAGAAAGTTGTCAACCTCAGGAATGATTTAGTATGCTGTTAAACATAATAAAATCAATAGGAAAACAAATAGAATTTCCATGAGGAGCAGACGGTTGGAGAAGCTTGTCCATATGGCATATAGACACGCTGGAATTTGGGGCTTTGTGGGGTACTTGCATTAGAAAAACTGCATACCAAGCAAAAGTAATGCATAATTCAGAAGAACAAATAATCTAACAGCTTTGTGGTAGAGTGTCTTGAACTTGGTGTCTGTATTTATTTAACAACAAATACACTTAGAAACTTTATGCCTGGAAGCTAGAAACCAAACATGAATCATATTTTCTTAATTTCAGAGATTTATATGACGAGCCTTACCCACTGTGAAGTGAGTGCTGAGTGAGTTCTCAGTTCAGCCTCAATAGCATCTTGCTTTTCCAGCATTCCTGAGGGTAATTTATGTAGCTTCTTAGCTTTGCTTTAGGACATCCAAGTTATCAATCCTGTAAGACAGCGGATGAAACCACTCGTTTTTGCCAGTCCATGTTACTCTATGTCACTCCATGTCACTCCTTTTTGTTCAAGATTTCCTAAAGAGCTATTAGGGAGCTGGAGTGTCCTCAGGGCTATGTAAAAAGCTAGACAAGTCAGTAATTCCACTCCTCCCCATTAGAGACCACCTAAAGATTTGAGAGCACCTCACTTTACTGGTCCCAACTGTTCCTTGTCCTCTTCACAGGCATGTAGAAGCTGTAACTGTTTAGAAGTGTTTAATTTTGAGAAATCGTTGTGAATCCATACTCTATAAAGTTTCACAAGTAAATGATGTGTCTGCATTTCTTCCAGCAAACCTTAGTTTTAGAGAATTTTGGTTGCCTGTTTCCAGTTGAGCCTCTAAATGGTCCATCTGGTGGATATTGCAACTGTATGCTTGCTACGGGTACCTCCTGCAAGGAAGCTGTTGGAGAACACTGCTTATTTGCTAGTGTTTCTAGGAATTTTAATTGGCTGTATTTTCTTATGGATGTAAGTCACTCCTAACAGTTTAACCTGTTCTCATAAAACTTCTGCAACTGATGACGATTTGTAAAGACCTTGAGTTGAATTGAAAATCATAAGAAGTCTATGTATTGCACCACAAACTTTACTACAGCTTCTGCAACTTAGAAATAACAGTCAAAATTCTTCATTCTGAGAGGAAAAGTGCTGGAGTATTGCTCCTGTGTGAGCTTGCACAATGGGGATTCATGCTCATAATCAGGCCTGTTTGGTTTCATGCTGTTTCTATAATTGTTAGGTCTCCTGTGGGCAGTTCCAGCTGCATCAAGAATCCTAAGAGATTCTCCACTGTTTAGAAGTGAGAAAGGACTGGTGGCCATGTCCAGAGCAGGATGACTCAACCCACTGAGAATTTTAAATCTAACTGAAAGTTCAAGGTAAAGCATTCAACTCTCATCTCACCTGCTCTCTGTCCCCAACTAGAAGCTAGCAAGCTTTCGAGACTGGCCCCTTTTTTTAGTAGTTAGAGCTTTTACCTTATTTAACTTCTAGAACTGAAGAAGATTAAGGCATGTTCAACACAGCAGTCCAATAAATTATTACTAATATTTGTTTGGTTTGTCTCCCTCTCTTGTTCTTCTTTAGAAGAAACAACAAAAAAAGGAACCTTTAGTAAACTGAGGATTCCCATGGCTTCTTTAGCTTTATTAAGTCTGGTGATGTTCAAGCTTTTAGTTGTGGAGTTGTTGTTCATCTTGAACAAATAATGAAGAGACCACCTCCTCAGAAAGGCTAACCAAAGTGTTATTTTCTCCTTATATTACAAATCCATTTATCCTACTACACTTGTATGTTACTAAATGAATAGTGTTTTCAATATACAATCAGCAAAGCTGGAGTTCTGCATTTTCATGTCTCATCAGCCGTCGTTTCTAGTAATGGCTATGCTTTCCCCTCTGGTTAAGAAGTGAATTTTTTTGCATGTGACTCACAATGAAGTATGTGGAAATAATATGAGAGGAACTGTTATGTTTGGGGGTCATTTACGAAGACTGAATAGAAGTGAAATCTTAGGAAAGTATTTTTACCTCAGAATTAAATGCTTGGAATAGCTTGGCAGAGAGCAGAAACTGCCACATACCAGAGGCTGTGTATTGGCGCTGTGGCTGCTTTTTTATATGATGAGGAGAGGGAGGGGCAGGAAAGGGGAAATGGAAGGAAATGGAGGGATTTGGGGAAGAACACCGTGGAGATGTAAATAGTCTTATGGGAATGAAGTTAAGATGGTGAAATGCAAATGGTAGTAATGTAATAGTAACGTAGTAATAGAATCTGAGCCTAATTGTCAATTCTCTTGCTTCCTGTACCTCACATGAAGATAAAAAAGTAAGTATAAGTATTTGTTATAGCTAATGAAAATTGCATATTTCATATCAGTGCATATTGTTCCTAAAATGTAGTATGGAACTAACTGGCTTCGAGTGGGAGAAACTCAAAGTATGTGCTCTTAATTGATTTCTTTCTCACTTGCCAGTGTTGCTGTTTCTAACTACTTTACTAGGAGCAGATCAGCCCTTGCTCATCAGTACTTCTGGCCAAGAGAGTGCAGCTGTCATGTGTAGCCTTTGTGTTGTCCATTGACATGTGATGGGAGGGGATCATTTATACCCAGAGGGAGGAGTCCTTGAAAGACTAGTTTGTCATAGCTTTATTTGATCCCCTGAAATTGCTCTGTGGTTCTCTTTAGTGCGTTGGGGGCAGTGCAGAGCCAATCAAAAGCTGAAAATAGCACAAAATCCAGAAATTTGTATACTGGGTAGAATTATTTTTTACAGCACACAACATCAATGATTTAAGATCTGCACTGGTATTTACGTTTTTATGTAAGCGTATGCTTGTTAGCCTCTACACAAATTAAATTTTTGCTTACCTGAAAGATCATCTTTACTGCTGAGCTCCGTGGCTGAGCTGGTCACTAGGTTTTAACTTTGAGACTGTTCTCAATGTTGTCTCTTATGGTCTGTCTAGTTAAAATTGGTCCATAGCAGCCCAGACATGTTAATTTTTGATATGCTTTATGAAGCCTTGTGTTTCCTAGGACACACCATGAGTGATAATATAAGAGCTGAAAGAAGCATTGTCTTATGTTAACTGTTGATGGGGTTTTAGTTTTTTGTGTGTGATATGGGGGCACTCTTCATGGAAAGGAAGGGCAGGTAGTAAAGCTTATAAAATGAATTTCAAATTTTGTGTCATTCATAAAGCTTACAAAACCAATTTTGTGTAATTTAAAATGATAGGAAAGGCAAATGTCTGCCTTGGCAATAGGAGCTCTTTGACAGTCACTGTCACAGTCTCCCAGGGAAGTGGAGCTTCAACTCATCTCCAAACCCAAGGTTGCCTACAATAAAAGCCCTCTAAAATAGTTCTGCTTCTTCCAGTTGGGAGAGGTATGGCTCCCTCAAGTCTTCTCCCCGTCTTTGTAGAACAGAATATAACTGAATTATCATTATTTCTCTGGGATAATATTTTTTTTTTCTTTTCCTTTTTTTTTTTTTTTCTTTAATCTGCAGTGAATTATTTGCTTCTAGAAAAACAAGCACTGGAGAGCTTTATTTCCAAATGTAAGTAAAATTTAATTATTTCAACATGTGTTGTATGTCCTTTAAATGTAACTTGTGTCTTGGTTTGTTGTGAGAAATACTAGAACACTTTCCTTATAATCAGAGTGACAGTTAGGGTATTAACTGATTTGGTGGCTATGGGATCACAACCATGTGGGAAGGCATAACTCTCCACAGGCTGTCTGCCCACTAAAGAACTTCTTCATATTGTGTGATCTTTAAATGAGGAAAAAGGCAACAAAGGATCAGGGCTTAAATTTACAAATCAGGCACCTGAAATTTGGGAAGAGTTTATATGTATGCCTTTTTGCTCTTCCAGTGCATGAACAAAGGCATGGGTTCCACAGCAGGAATGCTACGTGATTGCCTCATCTGAGGCAAGGCAATGGTGGTGTGCCTATCTGTAGCATAACTATAAGATGCCAAGGTTAAGTATAAAAAATATTTTCTCTAGACCTTTTGAAGCCTCAAGGAAAGTTTTCTTCCAGAGATGTTACAGTGATCTTTTCTGGCTTGCTCTTTAAACAAGAGACTAAGAACTGGACAGGAACAGAAGGTAGGAGAGCACTAATCCAGTTCCAGTGGTTTCAATCTCAATCCATCACAGATGTCTCATTACAGGATCCCTTTCATAAGCTTATTGAGTCCATTTTAAAACCCATTTGGCAATGTTACCCAACAGAAGCTAATGATCGTATTCTGCATTTAAAAAAGAAATAGAAGAGACCCTCAACCGAATGTAGACTCACTGTTAGTGCACTGGGATTGCAGCTGGACCCAAGCAGGAGTGTGACTGTTCAAACAGAATTTACATAAAGGTGGTGAGTCTTGGTACAGGCGATGCTGTGTTTTGGTAATATCAGCTTCCTTGTCAAATCCACAGAGGTTAATCGTGTGAGTTTTAAAGGTAGTGCTCATTACAATATTGATATTTTTGGTCTGAATTTCAAACTGTAGCTTTGCTGGCCACAATAAGATGGATGAGTTTGATTTGGGAGGTAGACTTAAACTTTGTATTACATGTCAGTAATTACATCATTCCAGGAGCTTCTTTGTATTGTGATGACTATAAAAAAGGGTCCAATTGTAGCTGAAAATGAATGTCCAATATACTCATTGCAGAACAGAAGTATGACATTTTTGTTCCTTTATTTAATTTGTTTGTAAACTGCGTTCATAGAATGCTCTATTTTGTATATTTCTGGCTAATTATTGGCCAGACAAATATTTCTAGGAGTCGACATTCAATAAAGCCATACAGAGTTTTTAAAAAATATGTTTTGCTGATTTGGGAAATAGGATGGTTTTTGTGAGCACAACTTTACTCTGCAGATCAGCATGCCAAGTAATGCCAAGTTCACGTTGTACTTGTTCGTTTGGTTGAGGGTGCAGGTTTGTAGTTTTCTATTGATGCAGAAAACAAAGTTTTAGAATTTGTTTTACTTAAAATTATTTATGGAAATTCCTTATTTAACTAACTAATTAAATGAAGATGCACCTTAGCAACATCTACTCCAGACTGTCTGGGCAACTTGTCTAAATTGTTCTTTTATCCACCCAGTGGCTTTCAGCACTTGCAGAATTCCAATGTTGCATACTTCCATAGTTCTCTTAATAGCATCTTAAGGGAGCAAAGCTCTTCTCAGCAGCAAAAATTTAGAAAAGGGTGAGGGAGGAGGCAAGAGTCGAAAGCATAGTGTGTTATTTAGGTGTGTTCTTGCTGTATCCTGCAGAAATGTATTTGTTATTTTTTTATTCAAACTCAGCTGAACAGTACTTCACTAAAATAATTCTTGAAGGAATTTATACTAATGAAATAGGAAAATTTTGTTAAGTAAAATGTTATCAATGGAACAGAGATTGACTGTTCATCATGTCTGGTATATATTGCTTTGTCTAACAACTCGCCCCAGCAGACTTACAATTGTGCTCCCTCTGAAGACCCTCCCAGCTGCAAGGCCTGATTGACAGAATCTGTGGGCAGATGCATTTGCCAGACTCCAATAAAGATGGGGCCTTGGGAAAATCTAAGGCAATTATTGACGGGAGCAATCCACTAATCAGACAATTTTAAAATTAATCCCACAGTCCCTTACTATATTAGCTTTCCTCCTTGTTTGTATTTATACAGCAAATTCATGACTTCAGTGAATACTCTCCCTTCCAGCCCAATTATGTATCTCTGAGGGTATTAAATTAAAATCATAAGAAATATTGAAAGTGGCTTGCAATTAGTTTCTTTAAAAGCTGGTGTGGCACTCACAAGCTGGGGTTCTTCATACGATGCTTGGTAATAAAAGTAAACAGGATTTTTTTATCATACAAGTAAGGCAAGTATTCCTAATATGCCTTGCTATAAAGCAGCTTATATATAATGAGAGAAAAAAAAGTGATTTGATTTTGGAGTTTAATTATATTTTCATAAAATTCTTCTAGAGTAACTAACAAATCCACAGTGTCTCCAAATAACATAAATAGATTTTGGTTTGTTTTATTTTGATCACTTTATAATAGGAAATTGCATTGCATTTGATAGTTGCCTGACTTTTAAATGAAGACTGATCCAAACAGAACATTTCTTTCATGTGGAAATGGAATATAGAACCATCTTCTTGATGAAACTGTTCAAATATGAGTCACTGCTTAGAGTCCTTAGTTGTGTATCTCATTCTTTTAAAATTTGGAAATCTGATTCCTGCAGTGACTGAAGGATTGTTTCTGCAGATCTGAACCTGAATGTAGAATTTATTTTTTTTTTATCAAAAGTGATCAAGCAAAGACAAACATCACTTTAAAGGCATTATTTTGGATCTTTGCACTGCTGATTAGTGTTGGATTGGACAGTAAGAGCACTGTGCACTTCTGCTGTTTTCCACATGCAGCAGGGATTATACAATATTATTTTGTTTATTTGTAATCAGTTTGCTTTCAAGTACAGAGGAATAGAAAAAAAATTATCCAGTCCAGTTGGAAGTCAATGGGCAAACTCAGTGTGCACTTGGTTTGGGGAGTGCTAATTGCAAAAATTGTAGAAAGTATTTCCAAGTTGAGAAAGTGGTGAGGCAGAGATTCGACTGAACAGGCTTAGGCTCAATCTCTTCCTGGGTAACTTTGGTGGGTTCAGCCAATTTCTTTGTACCTCAGACTTCTGTCTCTACGGCTTTAAGACGTCTATCCTTGAACAAATGCTGGGGGGAAACAAGTCATGTGAAAATTTTATTAGAATTATAGAATTGGTATAATTTTCAGATGAAAATGATAAAGTAATTCTGTAAGGGACAGCAGAGCTGGTTAACTCCAATCTTTTAGGTAAATTTATGTGGAGCTGATGAACATACAGTTACAAACATGCAACACTGTCTTCTACTTTGAACAAGAAGACTGAATGAATACTGTCCTTTTTGGGCTGTTGTAAGCAGTCACAAGTTCTAATTGATTCACATATATGGAGGGCTTATGGGGCAATAGATATACACCAGGTGAACTATTTTCTGATTACCCAAATGAACTCTCTAACTCTCTTTCCAGAGCTGTGCAGTTGCGTGTCCTGGAAAAGGCCTAAGATACATTTAGATGAGCAGAAGAATCTCAGGCGACACAAGAGTAAAAGTTCCTCTGCTTCTTTTATACTCCAGTGCCTAACAATGTGCCTGTGATGATGCCAAGCTGCCTTTTCTAGTGTATGCAAAACCCAGGATGGAGCTACTGGTAGGACTTGTTTTATATTACTTTTATTTGATTTATTGCAGAAGTTGTTAACACCCCATAGTTCTTTGAAAAAAATAAAACAAGAAAACGTGTAAGTCTCAGCAACAACATAAGCCAGGGAGTCTTTCGTCTTCATTATGAACTAATTCAACTGTTGATTACCTGGGGATTAACACCTCCATACGTAACAAAAGATGCATTCTGTGAGTAAGAAGCTCCATAATGTAACAGCAATATTTCAATCTAGCTCAGGAGGATAGAGTGAAAAGTGGGAGGCTAGTGAACAGAAGATTGTCCAGCTTTCCATCCTCCTGAAGACAATTCTTAAAACCCATCAATCCATCAAGTAGATTTCACATGAAATGATTAAAAAGTGCTAAAAAAATCACAGACCTTCTTAAGAAAGTAGTACTTGATAATTAAGGTCACCACTCAGTGATACTGGTGGAGCTTTGCCCTTTACTAAGTGGCTGAGTTTGGAGACTTCTGAAATCTTTTCCTAAACAAATAATATTTTAGTGAATGAGGGCAGTTCAATCCGCATCTGCCTAGAAGGATCCTCCTTAGGCACAGATACAGTTCAATTTCCCTGCTAACATTGCAGTTCAGCCAACTGATCATGCTCCTTTTTGTGGGCATTCCTTTGTCTTCATTTTATATGTGCAGGTGGATTCAGACCATTGGCTTTACACACACCACCAGCTGGCAACAGCTTTCAGCCATGGTTGACCTGGGTTAAGTTAGAACTGGTGACCAAAATGTAAAAGTTGACGCTACCAAAGCCTGAGGTTATTTGTTGCCCTTTAGGGGTTACTGGTTCTAAAGCGACAGCAATTAGGTTTGTGTGGCACAATAAACAAAAATAGAAAGTGCGTTCATATGGATAATGTAAAGATTAAAGCCCTTGCACTCTCAGCTGCACACTGAATAGCTTGCGTTTTTATATGCTTTTAAATAGGAGAGCTGAGTAACATGACCCTCTAGTTGAAAGGATGCAGAATCGCTATGCTTCCATCTGGATTATTACATTCAATTTAGGCCACATGAACTCCTGTGCTGAAGGTGTACATCTAAGAAAATGGTTGTGAATTGAGCGTGACTTGCATAAAAGAGCAAGTTGCACCTATTCGTTCTTGAAAAGCATCTGCTTTTAGTTAAAATCACAGTTGGCTCGCCAGCCAGCCATGGGGGCCCCATCTTCTTTTCTGAATCACCCCACATTCACATGCTTAATATACTAGTAATTTTATTATGGAGCTGTGGTCAAGACTCTGTGGCTAAGGTTGCAACCAGGTTCTTTTATAAGCTCTGTTTTTTGTCTGCCCCACTAGAGCTTTCACTAGGAAAATTGACTTGAAAATTGGCAACATTCACTCTGCAGTTCATATCCATATATTTACATTCTCAGGCATGTTTAATTGTCATGCTCCTTGCTTTATTACTCTTTCAACTTCAATGTTAATTATTAGGCTCCACTTAAAATTAAGCCTTTCTTGGTGTCTTTTAATTATAATCAAGCCCTAGGCAGTTGGGTTACTAAGACCACTGCTTGTTACACCATTCTTGGTTGTGGCCCTCAGATGCCTTGTTATGGCTTATTTGTAGACTGGAAGCTCTTTGACTTTTTGTGGAATTTGTTTGAGTATCTTGAGGGTCTCAGTCTACAACTAAAATCTTTTCCTATTACTGCAGTAAAAGTAAGTGGTAATAAACATCCAAACAATTTATAGATCCAACCTGGCTCCAGTTGAAGCTGATGGCAGAATTTCCATCAGTGTCAACAGGAATGGTGCAGCTGTGGCTCTCCTTTTGTAAATGATTGTGGGTGCTAACTCACCTTTACATTTAAGCTAAACAAGTGAAGTTTTCCAAGCATTGTTTCCTTATCACTGTAAAAATTGAAATCACCATTTTTGGCAAGATATGGAAAGCCTGCACACTTGAGTGTACAGAATACTGGTGTATCAGTGTTAGACACTTATAATTGGCAAAGTTTGTTTTATAAATTATACTGAATTTGAAGAAGTGTAATTCAAGTAGTTCCTTGGATTTTGTTTTAATTTACTTTTATCATCACTTTTAAAATGAGAATCCAGTCTTGCTCACAGGAGCTAAGTAGTGGTAGAGGATTTGCAAGCAATCAGTTGACTTTGGCACCTTTGTCTGTGTCCCAAAGTGAATACAGTTTAAAGCAGGGTGGTCAAGTCTCAATTTAAAATGCAATATCTGTTGTTATTCTAGAGGAGGAGGACATTTTTCTTATTCAGCCTGGTCCTGTTTCATGCAATTTTTGAATAATTATTTCTGACTATGTATAGGAAAGCTGTCAAGAATCCTGTATCCAAAAGTGACTTAACAGAATCCAGACCTCTAAATAATTGACATTTTCACACTCACCATCCTTAGTGTATGATTCGTTATTTAAATTGAACCAGGATCTTCTAACTCCTCTACCCTTTTTTTCTGTTTTTAAAGTTTTACCTAGATTCTAGAAATACTTAGGCTCTGTAGTCAGAGAATTTTCAAAATTATCTGCAAGAAAGAAGTCTTTTCAATAGCTTTGATGAAGATCTAAAATTTAAAAACAGAGGAAAAAAGAAGATAGTCTGCTGCTAGAAGAGAAAGAACTTATTAAAATAGGGCTAAGAGAGTGATGGTAAGGAGAGATGAGTCTAAAAGGAAGTATGAGGTGTGGAATGGGAGATGTTTTCAGGTAAAAGCAGAATGAATAGACATGAATACTCCTGAGAATGTTAGCTGGTCTGTAATACCTTATTTTGAAAAAACCCAATATTTTTTAAAAGAATGTAGATTTTTTGCCTCTTCCACTGAAGTATTTTTTGTATTTGTTATCCTTTTTGTGCAAATTTCTTAGACTTGCAATGCATTAATTATCCTTAATTTAAAATGAGGTATCCTTTTTGCTGAAGTATAAATTCACATCCACTTGGGGAAAGCCTTGTCCCTTCTTCTAACAGAAAGAATACAGTTTTCCCTTATGATAAAGGAGCTGTGTCTGAAAAGTCTTTGCAAAGTTGATCATCTCAAAAACGTAGCACTTAATCTGCCGGTAATACCAGTCCAAAGCAGGATCTGTTGAATAGATTTTTGATATTATGTATGTTCAGAGGAACCAATTGCACACCTGAGACCACAGTAACTGTAGCTTCTAGCTTTAAACAAGTCATGATGTTGATAGTGATGCAGCAAGAAACTGCACACTTGCAGAGAAATCCAGGAAGAGCTTGGACTGTTGTATCTGGATGGTTCCAGAAATCTCTCTTGACTAAGAAGGACTTGGAGAAATACATAGAAATTGGCTATTCCTACTTAGATCAGTACTGCTGAATAGCAGAATTCTCTGGAAATGCCTTTTTCAGACATGATATAGTTCACTTCTCTTATCTGAGAGGCAATATGAAGGAATACTGTATAATTGCTACTTACTGAATGAGCCAGTGCATTTCCTGTCAAACTGTGTTTTGTTTTATTGAATATGGGAGTCTTAACGTGTCCTTTGACAGCAAGACTGTCTGGAAACCAAAAATCTGGGATACCTTTATTGTGCCTACCACAGGGATCTGTCACTAATCTATACCCTGCAGAGAAGGTTTGAGATAGACAAATGTCTTTAAAGATCAGGCTTTTTAGGAGGGTACACAGTGAAATCTGCCTTGATTAATTTGTATTGCAGTTGTAAACTTAGTGGTGCATAGATTCAAATTTATGTAACTTAGTATGATGTTGTTTACTAACTTCATGCAGTATATACCAGTTTAAAAAATCACTCACATTATGTTTAATTGCTAATAAAATGAAATCCCTTAGCAGTCAAAGGAATTAGCCCATATATGAGTGAAATACCAAGGCAGGTCTTGTTATTTTTCTGAAACTCAGAATAATATAAGTATCCAATTGATAAAATTTTATTAAAGCTGACAGCCCTTAAGTGATCTAAGTGGTAAATATTGAAATGAAGTTTCAACAACACTGCAGTACCAAGGGAGGCCTAAGGCAGTAATAAGGATTAAACAATGATTTAATGTTGTTCCTTGGGGGTAGGGATTGTTGTTTTAATGGAGAGCAAAAGCTCACTTCCTTCTAAATAATTAAACTGTGATTTGAGAAATTGATCTAAGCTAGTTGTAGTGGTTTGTTAAGTCCGAAAGAGATAAATGAAGGCAAAGTGTCCTGGGGCAAGGGGAAGTCAGGGGAGAGTAGTGAAGAGATAGTTTTGCAGGATAGATTCATGACAAGTGTCCCTCGGGAAGGGGGAAGCTGGCAATGAGCATATTTTATCTTTTATTTGTAATGTAAACAGACTAGTGCTGCCTGAGGCTGGGTAACAGCTAATGAGCAGGGGGTTTCCGTGGGGTACAGATTTTATTAGCACAGCTTATAAAAAACGGAGCTAAATTAAAAATGCGGTGTCTTCTAGATAATCCGATAATCAGTGATGCTACAGGGAGCACCTCCACATAAGCAGAGCGAGTGCATTAACATATGCATGTAAAATTTCAAAACAATTTGTTCAGCAGTTTCTGTGAGCTGAATGGCTTTCCCATCTTCACAGCAGAAGGCAGATTTCACATAATAGGGCTGAGTATTTTGGGCTGTCTTAGGAATGCAGGAATGAAGGAATTTTGTAATGTGTTTCAAATCTGTCATTTGTGTATAACCAGTGGGAGATTTGGCCAGAGAACTTCTCATCATATATGCCTCCTGGGTGATTGTTACAAATGAGACGACAGCTAGGATGGTGGTAAAGATGGGATATAAGTGGGAAAATGGAGAGAGAAAAGTCTGCCTAATTAGATAATTGCTTAAGGTAATTTCCTTGGGGTTAACGTGATACACAGTCCTGAATAGTTCTAGACAACCAACATAGAGCTTCCAAAATTGTAGTGGATGTTTTGCAGCTAACCTCCCCTCTCAACCTGTATGCACATAGCACTCCTTAAAATCACAATTAAATTAATATCCTAGAAAACATGGAAATTCCTTCTATTTACTGGAAAAGACTGACTCTGGGTTCAATCCATGCCTGCAGATGTAGATACAAATGGGCAGGGTACATGTTTTTTGGTCAGAATAATGTTATGTTTCAGTCATATAGAAGGAAGAATAAGTTGAAGCATCAAGAGCCTCTGAGAACACATGCCACTGTCAAACCAAGTCTTGTAACTACCACTGCCAATGCCTCCATTTTTCTCAGCACCTAAGGCCAACCTCGGAAGGCAAATTGAATACAGGGAACGAAGGGCAAAAGTCTCCTAGAACTTCAGGTTTAAGATATCTATAGTTTTCATCAATAATAGAAAAGGGTATTCCAAAAACTTGTGACTACCAGGGGCTTTGGGACTTACTGAGTAGGGAAGGTCCACTGAAACAGGAAGAATTAACAGAAATGCCCCTGCATATCTCCCACCAGACTGTAAGACCTGTGGCTAGTAGCATTAAAGCTAAGGTTGCACAGTAATAAATATATCTTTGACCCACCTGCTGCTCTCTGTGCAATAAAATGAAGAAATGAAAGTGAAGTCAAACCGTGCAAGTAGATAAGTGTGTGCTTATCAACACACTTTGTGTGTTATATTAGTATGTATCAATATATTAATATAATAAAACAAATTTTTTCCCAAGCAGACTATTTTATGTTGTTCTATTTTGTATACATGTTACAGTAATTAAGGGAAAACTTCAGGACCACCTGCTGTACAATCAACCTTGTTGTTCCCAGCTTCTCAGGCTAGGTGAGAGAAGGTGTTGTACATGATCAAACAATTGCTGTTATTTACTGATAGCTTTCCATAAGTGTGGGGCAGGTTGCAAGTTGTAGCCTACATAATTTCTTAGATTGTACCCCTGGGTACACTAAAGGGTGCACTCCAGCTGTCTGGGTTTGGGTGTCCACCAACTGTACAGTTTGATGATTGTAATCCATCATGTGTCTGTACTCATCTTCTGTCAGAAAGAATGCTAAGTATATAGGATATTATGTTTTGGTACATTCATTTGTTAGATTGGATTTGGGGTTGCATGTGTACATGTTGCTTTCTATTTCTATTGGAGAACACAAGAGAGAAGAAATGTCTTGGAGTTGAAGCCAGAAGATGGTAGAACTAGGCCTTGGGAATAGGTTTGTCTTTTCTATGGGCATTCATTGGGCTCAGTCCGTCAGGGAAGTCTCCTGAAGAGGCAAACTCTTCTTTATGGAGACCCCCATTATATGAGACAAGGGATACAGACCTGATGTTTTTAGGAAGCTCTTTGGAGAGATGAACTGGGAACCCTGAACACGATTTAAGTTTTGTTTAAGCCAGTGTAGGGAGCTGAAACAGGGCTGACATGTTAGTGAGGTGATGTTATCACAGCATCAGTGAGATTGGAAGGTGCCACTGGAGAATGTCTAGTCCAGTCTGCCTGCTCAGAATAGTGACATGTTCAGGATTTTAGCACTTGGCATCAGCTGGAATTTCCAAATGTCTGAGTACTTCCTGTGTAGGTATCTTGTTCATACTTGAGGGAAGGATGGTGCAGTTCAATGAAATTTTTCATCTGCCGGGGTAATGATAGAAGCATTTCTTCTCTATTATTACGTTTCCCTAATATGGGAAATACCAAAGTATTTCTAAGACTCAGAACTAATCAAAACCAAATACTTTAAAATAGCTTCCTTTACCTCCCAAAATGTACTTCTTCAACCAGGTATTCACCCATGAGCCCATCCTAGCTATTTGGATCATCAATAGTAATGAGCGGTAATATTAGTTGATTAACTAGGGCACTGTATCTTGCTGTCATGGAGGTTTATGTTGTCAGTTCAGCTGATTTTGAACAGGAGGGATTGGTCAAAATGAATAAGTGAAGCATTTTATAATTGAAAAATTATTTTCTGATCCTCTAGAGAGCCAAGACATCCATCTATTTCAGTTAGCCAGAACTGTGCTGTGGATCAATTTGGAAGTGTGCCCAAGGTGAGACACAAGATTACTTCTCTATGGAGACCAGTATTTTACATTTGATCTTTTTAAGAATACAATTCAAATCCTTGGATATCAAAACATGGCATTTTGTAATGTTTATTCAGGGAGAATATTGCTCTGTTTTATGTTATGAAGTGGTGCACATCACTAAAAGAAACATAAATTTTAGCTGATTGCCAGTACACAATTCCATTCTTGCCTTTGCCCTATGCTTCCTGAAGAACTATCATGCAAGTCACATGTCTTTCTAGGCTTTCATTTGCCCTGTCTGCAAAAGTAGTAAGAGCAGTGCCTTTCTTACTACTTTTTGAACCTGACTACTTTGTTTAGACAATCACCTCTTCAGTGCAGCAAGCGTCCTGTTCTTGGCATCTGAAATGGAGACAAACTAAGAGCTTGAAGATGAATGGGAAAAGCTTTGTCACTGTTGACTTAAAACACATTTTTGCCATGGTCAGATTTCTTACAATCGCTTTTTTTCTGGAAAACATTGCTATGTTTGACTTAAATATAGCAAAATCTTCAACACGATGAAATGGCAAAAAATGTCACAGTTCATCATGCTACAAAGTATAAACAATCATCAAACAGGTGAAAAATACATTAAAGAAGAATAAAACTTCAAACAGGTTTTAAGTAGTTCACTTTTATGTTTTAATAGGTCTTTAGGAGCCTGTAAATAGAAAGTCAATTGGATTTCAGACTTGTTTCCATAGTTATATTACACACAGGGAGTATTCAATAAAACAAATCTTTTATTTAGTTCCTGACAGGTAATTAAAATGTGCCTCTGCATTTTCTTGTCTGTTACAGTAGGAACTAATATCAAAGATTTCTAGAGTTTACAAGTATTCACAAATATATTGCAACTTAATTTTATCTTTTGGGCTGGAAACCTGGTTCTCACTGGAAGTCTTTAGTTAGTGGAAAGTTTGAATCCTGTTTGGCATTCTAAGTCTAAAATTTGCTCTCAGCTTCAAAGATCCTGAGTCCCATTTACACATTTTCTGAAGTAATAAATTGTGGCAAAGCCCACAAAAAACAACTAGAAAAATAACAACTAGAAGCAGAACAAATTTACAGAAAAGGAAAAAATAAAGATGCTCTGTTAACACTCCTGAAAATATTTGAGGTGTGAAGGAAGGTGCTCATGAGGGTTAAAGTAGTATGAAATTATTTGAATTCTTAGTTGTCAATGAAATTGTTTTTATTTCAAGTGTCTGAGATTTTTCTAGATACTATTCTTAAATGGACCATTCAGTGCTGCAGTGTATTTACAACATATATAGTTTTAGAACTTTTAGAAGACAGCACCTGTGAATGCCAAAAAAACCCTAAAGAGACACTTCTCTTTACTGCTGACATGCTACCTGGATCAGTCTGGCTAAATCAGAAACTTTCGGTCTTTGTGTTTTTACAGGATTGTATATGGTGGCACCATGGGGTTGGATTTCACAGCTGGGGATCATATAAAGAGTAAACTGCCTTTTACCAGCCTTCCTTTTATTTTTTCTTTTTTGGTATGTCATTGTAGTCTCTTGCCCTTACAATGTTTTAATACCCACTACAGGGTACTGTTATAGGACCAGTAGATCTATCAGGACTAGAAATAACTGTGTTGAAATGCCTAAATGTCTTACTTTTACAGGAAAATACCTCTGGGCTATGCCTTTTGTATCTCCCAGATACGAGAAGGAAAATTTCTTTGAGAAGGGCTTTATCAGTTCTTAAACTGATTAGTAATTAATCTAATAAGAAGTAAGCTAGTAATAAAGATTGGCTATAGCTTTGCATGTGGTAACTTTTTGATGTATTTTTGACACCTGCCTTGTTGTTTTGGTGATGATTGCCTGAGTGCATTGATAATCAACTGCCTTGTTCTTTGTAATTTGTCTTTGACCAGGCATACTTAAAGAAAAAATGTAATTTTTCAGGTGTGTTGCATGGACCTTCTTGTTAGCAGCCCTTGTATAAGCCCTGCTACATTCCACAGTTCTGGACTAGCTCAGGACTGTTAGGGTATATTTGATGGGCACAGAGTGGGGTACTGGTTTATAAGAGGTACTTCTGGATAAAACACAATCAGGAGCAATGGGGTTTTCCAATCCAATGTGGGAATGCTGTATGAAGAGATTATTGCCTTCCAGATGGCCATGTCTAAATGGAGGCAGCATTGTCCAAACGGAAGGATATCGGCTTCCCAAGGATTTCCAGCTTGAATTGTTGACTCTTTAGGACTGTTGAGTAACATGACTAGTTATAACTATTACTTTACACACAAATGCATCTCTGTTCCTTGCTAAGGCTTGACGTTAGGCAATAGGCTTATGTTTTATGAGTATTAAAATATCATAGCTTTAGAACTAACTCATACAATTTCTGGTATAAGTCTCCCACCCTTGCTTGTTCTTTTATGTTAGAGTAAGAAGAATGGTTACAATCTTTATTGTCCTTTAAAAATGAGCTTGGAGACATTATTATGGAAGTGGTGTAATCTCAACAGAATGATAAGATTTGCAGTATTACTGATGGGCTCAGTTAAGCCAATAAAACTCTAGAAAAAAGTCTAAGCTGCAGGAATTTACAGGGATTTATGAGTTCTTGGCACAATTGAGAGTAACTGTTTCCATGAATGGCCATTTTATCAAAAAGAAAAATTAGAGTTATGTAGCATAAGATGTTTGCTACAGTGGAAAAAGTCCTCTTTTCTGAACTGCTCTTGGCTCTATCTGTTGTCAGAGCTAACCACACTGAGCATTTCATCTGTTTATTACCATAATATTGTATTTACAGCATGCATAAATACAACTCTTTTCGTATGAAGTCTGATAGCCGCTTTAAACCTGTCTTTTATCTATTACATTTCTAAGCCGCTTATTGCATTTGCAGATACTGCAACAAATGTATGTGTTTTATCAACCTAGCAGAATGCCTTGTGTACTGATTGATGGAAAATCAGTTGCTCAGTTTCCAGGCAATGATTGATTTTCCAACACAGCTGCTCCAGCTGTGCTACAGATGCTATTTTTTCTCAGATATCGTGGTGGTGTAAGCTATTGAATATGATCCTTAATTGTAAGGATCTCTGAGAAATCAGTCATTTCAGCACTTAATGGCCATTTGGTCACCATCTTCAGCTACACTTTGTGTTTTTATCTAGTAAGCTTGCAATTATCAGTGCCACTTGGAGTTGCTTTGCTGTATTTTGCAAGAAGCTGCCTTTGAAATCTGTGACATAAGTAAATGCTTGTCGCTAAAAATTGAAGTTCATTACAAAATGCTGTAGTCAATAGCATGTGCTGATGACAGCAAGCCTTTTTCCTGGAATGCATTTCAGATTCCAGTATTTTATTTCAAACCTTGCTCAGCTGTATATGACTAATAAATAATAGAGGAAAGTATAGCTCCACAGAAAATTTGCAGAATTCTTTTGATCTGTGGAAGCAGACTTTGGTTACTTGGCATTCTTTTAGATGACCTTCATCATTTAGTTGTAAGCTGTGATTTGTCTCCACTATCAATTTCCACAGCGGCATAAAATATTAAAGTCAAGCAATATCAATAATTCATACTTTTATGGCATCAGAGATATCAATGAGAGGAACATTTGAATTTGCTAAAATTAAAAGCACAACTTTGTTTAAGGTGCAAATGCAAGCTCAAGGCTTTTAATGCTCTTTATGAGAGAGGAAATTAAGGCAAGTCTCATGTTTCATTGAAAGAGGAGGTGCAGTTGGTAGGTGCCCTGTCATTTGTACATTAGTCTCCTAATCACAACAGGGTAATGTGTCTGCTAAAATAGACTTGTGGGCAGAATGCATCCTTTTCCTTACCTTTGTCAAGAAAAGCATCTTTCTTCCTGGTATGACATCTGATTCTTCCTAGAGGGAGTTACTACTGATACTGACAGTGTGGCTGGTTGCAGAGCAGAGGGAACTGGAAACTGGGCATGATCTGGCTTCTGACCTGTGGGCAAGTCTCCTTAGTGTCCTGCATTTAATTAAAAGTTTCTCAGAAGTGTCTAGTCCCAAGAGCCTCTGATATCAGTGGGCTGAAGCACTGAAGCAATATGAGTAAGGAAGTTAAAATGCAATTCATTCCCTCTCCCTCTTCTAGAACATGAATATTTTTCTTTTTTCTTGCTGTTTCCTCTTTTAAAATGAACTTGATGACTCTTTTGTCTAGTCTTATCTTTTACTAAGTACATATCTAAATGATATAAAATGGTAAGTGATTTAATAGTCAGGTAGACTTCCATGCAATAGTAATTTATACTTGCCTTCTGCATTAAGGCAGTATCCTCATGCACATCCATTTCTTCAGACCTGATATTCTTCCAAAACAGCATTAAAAAGTCACTCCACTTTTTAGTTGTAATTAATACCTTTCAGAGCCAGGCTACTAGAGGTATTTTAGAATAAATTTTTGTATTTTTTCTGTAAACTATTTTTTCTTTTTCTTTTTTTTTTTTTCCTTCAAGAGAAAGGGAGGTACAAGGTTCACCTCTACTTCTTTTCCCGTGGTAGCTTACTCAGCTTTTCAACATCTTACAAATGAGGTTGCAACTGTTAGAAGGAGTCTCAAATCAAATTCCCAGTGGAGTTACTAGTTTTTACTTAGGCCAGAACAAACTTCCCTCTAACTTAAATATTACATATGTTGTTACTCAGTGCTCTTTGTCCCCCTTTTAGATCTTTTCCAACTTGCCATCCTCCTTTTCTTGATCACACATAATACATCTAATTCTTTATCCCCAGTTATATAACTGTGATGAATATTATTACAAATAACAGGATTTTGCCCCCTTTTCTTTAAGCAATTCAGATCACATTGTGTGAAAGACCTACTGCTACCCTCATTTACCACCACCGCAACTTTGTGTGATCTTTTTAAACATCCCAGTGATTCTAGAAATAAATGTCCATAGCTCATGAAAGAACATGAAGTTCAACTATGTTTCTTTTTTTAAATAAAGAGGGTTTCATTTCTTTTAAATTCAAGTACAAATTCCAAACATACCATAGTGTTTTCCCTTTTCTGCCCTACCAGACTAAGCAAAGGATTCAAGCTTCTTCCAGCTCCCACCCCTCCTCCTATTTCTTTTGGGATTTGTGACATTGGAGATATGTAGTGACTGCTGAGGAAATTGCCCTAAGTGATATTGGAGTAATTCCCCTTCATTTTAGTAATAAAGGTTGCATATGTTTTATGAGAATAGCACCCCTGCAGTACAGAAAGCTACTGTGATCCATCACTTTAAATCAAGAAATCATTTGACACGTTTATTTCCCAAACAGGAAGTGTTCTGTCAGATCAGCTGGAAACCCTGAAATCTGTACATGTTAAGATGAAAGTCAAAACAGCAGATGCTGTTATTGTACTGTGCCGGTTCTGTTCTCCCAGGAAGGCCATGCTACCATTGGGATGCTGAAGAAGTATCTCTTTCCTGTCAGAAGGAATATGTCTGAAGAAATTTATCAAAATAGGGATAGTAGTTAGTCATTTTTAGATGACTGTATAACTGCTAATTATGTGGTAAAATACGATCCAAAATTGAAATACACTTCAAATGTATCTATAAATGTGGTTTTCAGAGAAAAAAAAGTTTAAAAATTTCCCATGTTATTTTGAGTTTTAAAGTATATTTTGCAAACTTAATGCAAATCATAGTTGACTTAAATATATACACAGCAAGATCAAAACTGAGCACTTTGAAAAACAGTGGTAAGCAGGGAGGTGGCAAAAATGGCCAATTGCACTCACCTTGGAAGCATCAGTTGCACAGCAAAAATTCTTTCTAGATGGTAGGCATTGAAGGGGCTTCCAACCAGACTACTAGTTGTATAAGAACTAGCTGAGTATTCCCAGGTTGGTCAACTTCAGCTTAAACTTTGCTAATATAAAAACTACAATAGAGATGTATAAGCCTTGTATGCCAGCTGCATTTTTATTGACCGTCTGCAACTTCAAAGGCTTTCCTGCTTTAAAGCCCAGGCAGGTACTCGGGGCTGCCCCCAAACCTGCCTTTCCTGGCTTATTGATTCCCAACATGGCTTTACCTACAAGTCAGTGGATTTGTTTTCAGTGTGAGATTATATTGAAAATATGTTCTTATTGAGCTGCTTAAGATTTTTTAAATTTTTATGTCATTAATAAGTATGCATTGCTATTTTCCCCCTTTGATTCTGTCTGTTATTTCACCTGTCAGAGACATCTGTGTAAGTAACAGATGCCTGAAGTATTTTGACAGGGTGTTTGTTTCTGTTTCCAGCATAAAACCCATGTGATGACAAGCAGACAGTAAAAAGAGATTTGCCCCAAATGTGCTACAGCTCCGCTTTTCCTCTTTCCTCTCCCACTTGAAAATTAGCTTTAGTGTTATTACTTTGGCACGTGCCTTGCTTAAAAAAAATTCCCTCCCTGCCCAGGACTGGGGAATCATGATCTTCTCTCTTTTTGAACATGTTCTTTGGCAAGATGCTTCATGTGTTCAGGAAGAAATATTCGTGCCTAGGAGGAATACTGTTGAATACATGAGGTCTGTCAGTCATCCTGAACACAGAAGTATTATATATCTTGAACACTTGAGAAGGAATCCCTGAGATATCTGCTATGCTCCTGGTAGTCAAGCACAGCAGGTATGTCTTGAAATTTGTTACAAGAGTTAATCTTCAGAGTTTTCTGTGAATATCAAAGGCAAAGAAACTGAAGCATAATAATACTTAAATTTTCCCTGTCTTGGTTCTTGTGTCAGATATTCAGTAGAAAGACTCAGTTATTCCAGAAAACTGCACTGGATTTCAGTACTTTAGTTAAGATCAAAATCTAATATTCTGATGGTACTGTTTCTGAAATAAACATGTTGATTACCATACAAGAGGTACTCACTTTCTAAGTTTTCATGTATGGCTTTTGTCTTTATAGTATCTTTGCCTGCACTGCCAACATTTTATTGTAAAACTTATTTCAGCAAAGCTCCTTGTGGTCAATAGTACCTTATGGTCAGGCTTTATATATTCAGTCATGCCTGTGGGTCTGCAGCGCTTTGAAGCCTTCTAACTTGCTCATACCATGCAGTGGAACAGGATTTAAAGATGTTCTGAAGAGTGACACTAAGGAACAAGATGGAAAATTGCTCCACATGTCTCAATTAGATAATCCATCCATTTTCATACAGTAAGATGACTGTTGTCATATAGTGCTAGCAGGAAAACTTTCTTTACAGTACTGTGAATGTACCCATATTGGCAGGTGGTATCTGAAACATTACACTGACATGTAATTCTGCCCCTCAGAATGGAAGCTCTCTGTAGTAAGGCCTGTCCCTTTTTATGTCAAAGCAGCAGCTAGTCAAATGGGGTCCTGAGCTGGGATGATGGCATTAGATACTCTTATAAAATGGTGTAGTAAAGACCAGGTTGTTGAAACTGAAAAATACATTAAACATCCAACTGAATTTCCTCATTGTTTCCTATTCTTACAAATAAAAACTTGGCACGGCAGAAGTGTATCTGCTTTTCTGAAGTTTTTGTCCTAAAATCTGGGGATTAAAGTATAAGCAGTGAAGGTTTGCGTGACTACAAAGAACATCTTTAATGTATGTTTTCAGATGAACTGTCCCCTGCCTGATTAAGTGCCAGCACTTTAGCTGACCTGCAAAACACTGAAATTCATTTCAGCCCCAATATGTTTAGTGTTCACTTTCAAGCATAAGCCTGTAGATAAAATCAGTTCAAAATCCGTAAGTCAACATGGCAGAGAGATTTCAGGGCAGCCTACCTGTCTGGACATTAGCAGAGGAAAAGCCCTTTGAAGTCACAGACAGCCAATAAAAAGGCAGCAGGCATTCAAAACTTAAATGACTCCAGCACCGAGCTTTTGCATTGCTGGTACTGAAGTGAAGGCCAAAATTTTTAGAAACCACCTCTGAATACCGATTCAAAGTGAACTTGTGTACCCTACGGTGTGAACGAACCTCATCACCTTCATTTCCTTGTCAATAAAAACAAATTGTGGAAAGGTCTGTGCTGCTGTCATGCCAAGGGATGAAATGGCAAGATCCTGCAATGATTCATGGTTCCTTCTCTGCAGGGCAGGACACCAGGTGAATTGCTCCAGAAGGTCTGTTTGTCCCAAGGCTGGGTAGTCACTCAGGAAGAGCTGGGTGAACCACGTGCTGATGTCCCAGAAGTGGGGATGTGCATTTCACAGGCTGATACAAGTGAGTACTTTGGAAACACAGAATCATAGAATCACTTAGGTTGGAAAAGACTTCTAAGATCACAAAGTCCAGCCATTAACCCAGCACTGCTAAGTATGCTACTAAACTGTCTCCTCAAGTGTCACATCTACACATCTTTACTTTTGCATTTGTAAATTGCCTGACTTTTCCCTTTCTACAGGGTGGTTCTGTGGGGATGATACTGCACAACTTTAAAGTCAGGAGGGAGCTGAGCTCCGCTTCCTTTGGCCTGCAGTGGGAACTGGTGTGCTCTGTCTCTGCTTTGACCCCTTAGTGTATGCAAGTTCTTTCTAGGGCCTTGTAAATCCTCCAGCACAACCATACAGGGGTTTCTGACTGGCAGGGGTTTCTTAGTGGCACAACTGGAATGCAAAGACTTATGGAGCTGGGATGACTGGCTCTTAAATAAAATTCAGAACAGCCCCCCAGCTTTCTGAATTATCCATGTTTATTGGTTCTGGAACAAGAAAAAGAATGAAGACAGAAGCATTAGATACCCCTAAAAACTTAGTTAATTTTGCCTTTCCATCTGATAGAATGTAATGTGTGTGTCCTAATCCTGGATGGGCTTTAAATACCGTTTTTCTGGCTTATAAAGATATTTCAAGGAATCTTGAATAGCCTTCTTTTTCCTGAGGACTGGTTTAAGGGTGAAAGGTGGGGGCCCTAGGCAAGAGTGGGGAAATAAAGCTGTTCTTTTGCTGTAACATAATCATGGTATAGAAATGGTTGACAACAACTGCAATTGGATTTTACAGGGAAATTCGAATTATCACACTAAAAAAGGACCCATTTTTGCATTCACAAGTCCTAAAATAGCACGTCATGGGTGTAAGCTCTAAGCATTGCCTGTGCTTGGCCTCAGGTTAAGCTAATTTGTAGGAATGATAGATAGAATTTTATTGCTGACATTTAGTTTGTTTGGATTTTTTTTAATGACAGCTGTTAGCAGCTGCCTGGTGGTTTGGAGAGTTAGAAATATCCTGATCACAGCTAGACTAGTGAGCAAAGTCCAGGTAATGTAGTAGTTGAAGATGGACAGGGCTTTGCCATTTTCTCTCTGAGAAAGACCATATGCATGAAAGTGAGTAGCAGGGTCAGTTTGCTTGAACAATCCTGTTTAGTGGAAAGTGTCCCTGTCCATGCCAGGGGTCTTGGAATGAGATGATCTCAAAGATCCATTCCAACCTAAACCATTCTATGATTTCCAGATAATTTATGCTTTTATCCAACTATAGAGCACATAATAAAAAACCCTCCTTAAAAGTGTTTGCAGATGTTCTTCTCTGGCTTTTTTTAATTCCATTTGCAAACTTCTTGTGTTTCTCATGTAGTTTAGAGTCTTGCCTTTGAGAAAGAAAGTAATTTAAAATGTTGTAGCTATTTCTGCACCTCACAAATGAGATCAGCTTCAGCTTAGCACAACAATCTCATTCTGGTTGGAAAAGTATGTTTATACTGTGCTAAAAGCTTAACTGATTAGATTCTAGTTATGAGTAGAATGAAGAAATAGCAGAAGAAAAATCAAGCATTGCTAATTACAAACGGTATGCTTTGGTAGCCTGGTAAAAACTTGCTGTTCTAAGTAAATGCATCAAACATTGGATTAGGAGTGTAGAAAAGCATACATGTTCAAATCTTAAACACATCATAATTTTAAGTGTCCACAAGTGTTTAAAAAGTGTTGGTAGGAATGAGCACATATATCCATTCACTAGTTAAATATCATAACCTGTTTCTTTTCTAAACACATGCGCAAGGGAACAGAACACATTTAAGATGTTAAACACATTGACATGTTTACAATGTGTTGCAAGAAAGTGTTTAACTTCTTGCGCTCCAAAGTTAAACACTTTGGAATTAGCAGGTTTTCTAATTCTGCATTTATTCGATGTGACTATCACTTACTGACACTTATTGGATAAAGTTTGAATGGATTCAGAGAAGATTAAAAAAATTAATTGGAGAGGGAGGAACACTTTGTCTTTGGAACCATAAGGGAAAAATATGTGAGTTAGGAGTTTACAGTGTTCTGTAGTTCATGCCTATGTCCCAGTGAGCAAATAATTAAAAAAAAGAAATTGACCCCAGATTTATGAACTGTCCCATATCTGGTTCATGTAAATACTAGTACTGATCATTAGTTCAAATTAGAGGTCAAATTAGAATTCATTTACAAGGTGCATTAAAAATAAGCCTTAAAAATGAAAAACAAGTTTTAAGTAAAATGCTATCTCATTGGCCTTCCAGATCACAATGTTAACCCTAGGATTCTGGATCAGTAGAGTTGGCATGGCAGTACAGCAAGAGCAGGGTGGGAAGGTAACACTGCTAACCTCTTCAGATGGGATTTTTTAAAGTACACTGTCCTGGCCTAGTTATCTCTTTTGTTGTCCCAGATGTGAGCCTTTATGTAGTTTAACTTCCAGTTACCGTAGAATCAAAGATACGCTTAGTGCTTTTAACTGGTGTTTTAATGGGAAGCCCATTTGATGAAGAAGGTGCTCTCTGCCCTTTCTGCTGCAAGCTTCTTGAAGTTCAGTATGATGCTGTGCAGGAGCTGAAGCTGTGACTTGTGACAGGTGACTTGCCACCTGCCAAAGTGGTCAGTGGTCAAAGTGGTTTTGTCGCACTGTAGGGCACTGCGTGGTTACCTGCACTAACTCCAGATGTAAAATGAACTAAAAAAAAATACCTGACTGAAAGCATGGAGCTCTTTAAACCTGTCAGAAATGGAAACACTCCAGAAATGTAGACGGTAGCTGAAGGCAGCTCAAACAGCACTTTGCTGGAGCTTTAGGCAGCATGTGCCCTTGTAAGTGAAAGCAATCAGAAGACAGCTTTAGTGCTTAGTCCTCTTTTTCACAAGTTGAACTTTTAGCTTGGGCAGAGAAGGCTAACTATGGCTTTGTAAAGCATACATTTGGGAAGTACTGCATTCCACAGTAAACCTCCTCCCAGCCATATGAATGATGTATTTCAAATGCAGATTATGAAAACAAAAGTGAAAAATCAGTGTAACTGATCTAAGGTTAAGAGCTACATTTGGGAAGTTGAGGCTACATTTAAACTGAGTGATGCACGCTGTCATATGAGGGGTCCATCCAGCTATAGTGCTTGGTTTTCTTCCTATAGATTGGCATGTATTCTTGGTAAGACAGAAGGTGACTGTGGGTGTAATAGGAAAATTCAGGATTATAAAAGCATACCTGAGGTTAAAAGCTGTGGGTTCCAAAGGCAGCAGAAATCAATGGATATCAGAATAAGAATAGCGTGGTGAGTGATTGATGACAAAAGTCAATACCAAAGAAACTCCTCATAGGAGCAACGTGCAGTTTTGCAGCAAAGAAAAAGGACTTTCATCTGAGAGTAAATGAAAATTTTAAATTCTTGGTCGGATAGAGGTGCATGGGGCAAGACTGCACTTACGTAATACTAAAAAAGCATCTTGACTTTTGGTTAAGAAGAAAATCAGTCTCACATGGCAGTCTTCAGAAAAATAGCAGTAAATAACAACTTGAAAAACTTCAGAGGATGGGACTTGCAAATTTCAAATGCAATGAAACTTTTTAGCAGGCTGCGTCAGATAACACACTACTAAACCTTAGAGCCTGAAGGTAGGAGTTCATCTTAAAGGCAGTAAGATAAATGCTTCTTAGGGTGTTACAGGAAAATGTATAGGAAAACACATATGAAGGTCATTTAGGGATTGGAAAACCTCTGAGAAAGGCCAAAAATGGTTTTTAGTGGCCTCAAATAACAGTCACTTCAGGGAAGTTGTTGAGGCCTGTATCTGGTGCCAAAAATATAAACTCAGTGAAGTGGCCTGTGTTGATGGTATAGGAAAAACAGGCTCCTTAAGCAAAGTAGGTGGGTTTATTTGCCTTGGCTAAGAGAAGCTATGTATATGTTCTAGGATATAACTCCGATTTTTATGTCATGGCTTTACTAGAAGGTGTTTTCATTAGATATTGTGGGTGGAGCATGTTCTGACTGAGCTACAGCTTGATCGTCATCAAGGTGCCAGCACCATTCCACACTATTCCCAGTCTCCAGGCTGGTACAAGTACATGCCAACACAATAAAGCATCTACTAAAAAGGATTGTATGGTCAGATTGTGGTAGAATTAGTAGAAGTGCAGAATGTGCTAGTGAAGGATGTGATTGTCTCTACTGGCATACGACTGCATGAAGCATCATGAAGTGGTAGTGTCACCAGATGTTTGCTGAGTGTACAGAGTCAATGTGACAAAACAAAACCTTGTTATTCAAGACCCCTGAATCTGAATATCTTTTTTGAAAAGAGATGCCCGCTTATTTCACATTCAGCATAATGGCAGTCAGCAGTGGTGTTGCTTTAGGTTGACACATCTAGCAGCAGGGAATAGGCACACACAATTCCCATAACTGAGGAGGAAAGCAAGGATATATGTAGCAGGATCAGGCAGCCTGACTCAGGCCAAGCTGATGCACCTCAACTTTACTTTACTTTACTTTTTTTCGTAAGAGAAACACTGAAACAGTCTTGGTCAGGCTTCATCAACTTGTCCTTCAACAGGTTGGTTGCCTTGGGTTTGTGAGAGGATGCTGAAACCTGTCTCTGGGTGGTTGGCCGCTGATAGCAACTCTGAAATGCAGTCGAAGGCTCAGGTAGCACCAGAAATCCCATGTTTTTCTTTCATAGTCCTTTCAGGTATTTCTGCTGGCACAGAACTGACAACAGGTGCAAATCAATATACAGAAACACATGGGAAATTTCTGGTTCAGTGAAGATTTTCTTGCAGAAAACGTGTCACTGACATTACTAATTGAGATGTTACTTTCATCTCATGCACTGTTTGCCTGCATAATGAGTTTGAAGAAAACTTTAGTATTAAACATATGGGTATAAGTGTGGGAAGCAAAGAGGTTACATGTATCAATACAGAATTATATGGATGATGTTTATAGCCAGTGGGGATGACAGACTTACAAGATGCCAGCAGGATCTATTTCTGAGGAAGCAAGAGAGTTGTGTATTTTTTTTGTCTCAGCAAAATTGGAACACTGCTAGAAATGGAAACACTTTTGTTATGGGATTACAAAAATCATAAATTTCATGGTTTTTCTGAAGGTGATCTGTCCATAGGGGGCATTTGTGTGAGTGAAGAGGGGAATAGGAAGGAGTAAGGCAACTCAGAGTGAATTCCTTAGAGGAATGTGAGGAGTCAGCCATAAAACTGTGTTTCCCCTCAAGACCATAAGGCTATATCTATGGGAGGTTGTAAGATAGTCCCAGATCACATACACAGTGCAATGGCTCAGGAGTGGAATGGCATTCCTGAAAGTCTTAACCAGAGATAAAATCCCACTGCAAACAAACTAGAAGTGCATGGACAAGGAGAACCAAGGTGCTTACAGAGTATCCAAATGAAACTGAATTTTACAGGAGAACTTTAATACTCAGAGCGTGTTTCTCCACTTGTATTTCATGATTGGTGTATTTCTGAGCACAGAAGTGGCACCTTTCCAACCACTGCCCATTCACAAGGGATGAGAGAGAAGCAGAAAAGGACAAAGCAGGATATGAAGAGGAGACATATGAAACCTGAGCTCACTTCCTTACTCTACTTCAGGCATCCTATGATGTATGAGCAAGTAACACTGCCTTCCTCCTGCCTTCCTTCCTGCCCAACACTGCCTTTCTTCCTGCAGGATGGAAATCACACTTTTACATTTCTTCCAGAGGAGAATTGTGAGAAATCTTTAATGACTATGAAGTGCTTTGAAGACACTATGATTGAGAACAGGTAACCAAAACATCTATGGCAGCCATCTCTATTGCCTCTCTCCAGTCCTGACTTAGTGACATTACAGGTCGGTCTCCATGAACAAAATAAAATGTCTTTTGACTCTGGTTGCTGTATGTGGAAGGCAGTAGGTGGGAGTTTCAGTGTCTCCTTTATGCTGTGGTGTCTGCAAGGACCTTGTATTGTCTTTGTATTTGTCCTCTCAGATTGGTTATCATTTACTCTTCAAAAATTTATGACTGGTGTCTTCTTGACAGCTGCAAATTGTTTGTTTTTTCTCAACCTGTTTTTTTTTCCTTTTTTTGTGTTCCATTTCTGTTTTCGTAATTCCATCTTGTTTTAGGCTTTTTTTTTTCTTCATGTCTCTGACATTATCTTTTTTCACCTAGCTGCTGGTCCTCTCCCATGTGTTGCTTGTGAAATGCACTGGTGAAATGCATGTCTCTTCATGCACTCATTGCCACTTGCTGCCCTGGGCAACAGCTCTGCTGCGGTGTGGGTGCTGTACCACAGCACAGCCCTCCTTGTTGATGGCTCTCCTCACTCCTACATGTGCAGACAAGGACTGTTTCCAGAACCAAAAATATATTATGGGAGTCTAGAGAGGCATATGTGTGAGTTGCACTTCTGTGCCAGACACACTGTGTTTTAGCAGCATGCTACTCCAGTGGTAGAGTGTGGGGCTGTGATGAACTGATCCTGGTTCAGAAAATCTTTCTGGTGTGTCAGGGAGGAGGTTTAAATCAAGGTGAATTCATAGATGCCATTCACTGCATAGTTCCCCAAATATATATGTCAGCACAGCTGTGGCTGTGCATCACAGCTGCGTGCAGATGAAGCTTTATTATGAGACCCCAGAGCACTAGAGGTTAGATAGCCACCTTCACTTTTGTCACCTCCTTAATCACTTTCTACCAATACAGATTATTTGGGCACTTTTTGGCTTTAAATCATTTATGGCCCTCTCTGGACTAAGTGCCTTTCCACTCCATTTATGTCACAGTAGGACACTTCATAATCTGAAGTTATATGTTTTTCTCTGCTACACCAGTGATGTGGGTATCATTTAAACTCATCCAACAAACTACAGACATTTTCTTAGTGACATGGGCTTGGCTCCCAGCTAATCAGCTCATCAGATTTAAGCACAATTCCAAAGCAGTTGCATGGAGATAGGGAAACCAGCGATGGGTCATTGTGTCTGTAGCCTGTTAGTGTGTATATGATGTTGTGTAACATATAAGAAAATTGTGTGATGTGTTTTAACACAGTAAAAGGCATGAATTGTATACAAAATACTTTCAGCATAAATTCCTTTTTAACTGCTCATTTCACTCTTACACAGCCTTGAGTAACGTGACTTTCTTAATTGCTGTATTTACTGTAGAAATATGACACTGGACTGACTGCAATTGTATTTCTAATGGATTTTCCCCAGAATTGTTTCAATAAAATCTGTTGAGTACCTTTTCATTGCTCTTTGTACTACTTGTAAAAGTGTTCTTCTTAGAGCCAGTCATTTTTAATAAAAGATCATTTGTTTGCCTTCCCACCCCCCCTTTATTTCCTCATTGGACTTTGTAATCTTTAGAATTGATTGTAATAATAATGGTATAAAGAGTTTGTTTCAGGAGACTCCTGTTATTTTGAAAAAGTGACCTTAAATTTAAGCTTCCATAGTAAATGGGGCCTTCAGCTCAAGATATCTTTAAGGTGACAGTCAATCAGCCTTAATAAATAAATATAATTAATTAGAAAATGGAGGTGGGTGGAAAAAAGGATATCTGCAATTTTGAAGTTTGTTATGCCACAAAACCACTAAATTCTCTGGGTGTGAATGCCAGTGTTGTCTGTCCATGTTAACAGTTGCACTAGTTTTGCTGGTAGCTATGATATAAGGAGAGCCCCAGTCTAAGTTGAAGCCTGACGGAAATTTGCCCAAAACATAATTCTAGGAAGATTTTGCTTGGGGATGTTGACAGATTTGACAACACAGCAAAAAAACCCAAACTAACCAAAACCAACAAACAACAAAACAAAGGCTGAGAATATATTAAAAATACAGTGTCAATGGTAGTGGGATGCGATTCGAACTTCCAGGAGGAAGAACCCAAAAGAGACCAGATAGGGAAATCTTGGCAGACCCTCTTGGAAAATAAAAAGAACAGAAATATGAAAAAGAAAGCCACAATAAACCTTAGAAACCAAAGTGGGGGGCAACAGAAGGCTGTGAGTCTTGGATGGGAAAAGTCATTACTTCTGAGGGGACAACAGAGAGGTCAATGGGAAGGAAATGAAATGCATTTGGAGATATGCTGGGGGACCTAAAGATGAGGAATTGCATCATGAAGACACTATTCTGCCCACTTTGGTTTGAATTCATCCCCATCAACCCGAGTGGAAAAGCTTTCCACTCTGGGGGAGCCTTGTGGTCTGACACTGACAAGGGTCAAAAACATACAGGTGAAAGGTGGCTATTAGTACCAGAAGCAGCAAGGCACTTGGATAATCTGCCAGTTTCCCCAGTGAAATTCTCACAGGCTTACATGAGATTTTCTTTCAGAATGTTTTTACTCATTTTTATGTAAATCCAGCTATCTGTATTAATTTGTTCTTTATTATTTCTCCTAGAAAGATTCTACAACCTGTTTTTATTTAAAATCCTATTATATTTCTAATCTGCTTGGGTTTTTAGTCTTAGTCGACACCATTCATGTCAATCCCAAAGAAATTTTAACTGAGAGGGTGTTGTGAGGTTGAACATTGTGATAACTTGAGACAAATAAAAATCATTAAGTTTGCAAACACTCAACCATAAAAATTATTATTGTTACTAATGTAGTTATTAAAATATTTGAAAGATAAATATTTAAACAACTTTGGTTTCTTTGATATTAAGACTAATAAATATTCTTAATTTTACAATATAAACCTGAATAAAATCCAACATACATTACTTGAAATGAATCTCTCTTTTTCTCCAGTGTAATTCACGGAAGTATGTCCTGTGAAACACTTGCACACTATATATCACCTTTTAGAGTTTCTGGAGAAGAGAATGATGCTTTAACATTGAGCATAATTACACATCAATGATAAAATAAATGTCTTCCATCAAATAGAACAGCTAGAGGAATTCCTGTAATGAGACTGGGATGAAGCCCACAGCTTAATTCTGTGCTTGGATGATGTTTCCCTAACTTCCAAATTTTTTTTAAACTGTTTCAAATCCAAAAGCCCAATCCTAGAGTGCAAAATGTTTGCTGGAAATGTGCAGAGCACCTTCAGTCCGCTCTGGGTTCAGCTGCTCACAAGCTCAGTCTGGGTTCAGAAACTTAGTACTGTGCAATAGATGGCTATTTCAATGACAAAAGGAAGTTATGCAAAAACTGCACTGAGATACTATTCAACCATAATAACGCTTTAAAACTTGCCTTGCATGTCAGCAAATTGAAAGTATTAACCTCAGTAAAATTTTAAAGAAGAGATATAGATTAGCCCTTAGATTTTATAAATTCTAATATTAATTTTAGCACAGTTAATGAAGACAATTCTAGAAGGGTGCAAGAAAATGTGGGGATTTTTTTTAAGTGAAAAGGAAGTGAAATATTTTCAAAAGGATTTGTACCTGATAATCAGGGCTCTGCTTGGGATCTAATTCAGTGTTGTTTTCACTCTGATACTTACAGGAACACCATTAAGAAATCCACTAAATGCCTTTGATTAAAGACAGTCAAACTAACACCAGCAGAAAACTCTTGCTTTACTTCAGTGATTTAAGTGAAAAAATAAAATTCACTGAACAGGGTGAAATTACTACGGTCCAGGATTTTTCCCCTCATTTCAACTATGGGTTGTGGTAATTTTTTCTGCTTTTTGCAATCTTAGATTAATGGATAATGTTGGCTCTCCAAGGACTATATGCTGGGTATTTCATTCCCTGCTGGCCGTGTCATCTGGTATGTTTGTGCAGTCCTGCTGTGACTTGCTCACATGCTGGATAAACAAACTTTTTTCTCATTTTCTTTCTGCACTCTCCTTGCCTTTGAATTGTCCCTTTAACTTGAATGAAGCCCTATAATGTACCTATACATACTATTGTAAAACTTGGTACTGGATTGTAATGTTGCCATATGAAAAGTGTCTTGCCCTGACAATATTACCTTTTCCACCCATATCTGTAAGAAGTTCAGCAGACAAGCAAATGGTCCACGAGAGTGGATCTTGTTCACAAGCATCTTCACTCTGAGCATCTGTAATAGCTTGGTGGTAAGTTTAGGAGAAATTAGTTTCTAAACATAAGACAGAACCAAACCCCAAGACCATAGGAGTGGAAAACTCTTTGGACTGTTGCCATTTTTGAAAGGAAGAATATGGGTCAGTGTTCATGCTTCAGGACAGATTGGATAGATACTGTGTGCTAGGAGGAAGTACACTTATAAATGATTTTCCATAGTTATAAGCTAAGCATAAAAGTTATTCTACCCTACAGCATTATAAATTCAGCTGCTTGAAGAAACACTAAACCGGTGACACTGGTCATGCAAGTTGCCTTGTCATGTTCTGTATTTCTAAATGACTAAAAAATGCCAAAGAAGGAGAGATTGTCAGGTTATTCAGAGTAAAGTCATTATCTTAGCAAATTTTTGTCCTTACTCCAGAGGCTCCTTCCTGTCTCTGAGTTAATAATGTTTTTAAGTTTAAGAAACTGATTGTGACAGATGGCTCCTATGTACAGTTGTGCGTGTGGATGTGTGTGCATACATATGCTTGTGGACCTCTGAAAAATACATGGAAATGTGATTTTTGCATTGCATGCTTTACTTGGTTAAGAAATACAAAACCAAGGTGGTGTCAGCTGAACATTATTTTGTGGCTATATCATATCACTGGTGAATGCGATTAACAGGGAAGGTGTTCAGGAACTTGAAGCCTATAAATTTTCGGTGCAGCAAAGAGAGTAAGGACCAGAAAGCAGAGGTGTTCTGCACTAGCTCACTGTTTGTTTTAAGTTTCTTTAAGGACTTAGGAGACCCTGACAGAGCTCTTCCACTTCAAGCTACACCAGGTGTGCTTTTGTGCTGGGTCTGTTGGCAAAGATGTTCCTCAGAGGTAGGTTTTGTAGTGCCTGGAAATAACTAACAAGGAGTGGAGTAAATGTCATGCTGAAAGACTGTTGCATAGAGCTGTTTGTTAAAGACTTCAGTCATAGCTGGACAAGTGAGTCAGATTTTGTGATTTTAACTGGGAAGCAAGTGATTCACCCTCCAGTTCTCCCCAGTTCCTTGGTGGTGGTGGGACTTCCTGTTTTGAGCCTAAAAGTGGAATTAGACAACAGAAGTAAGCACTAATAAGGAGTAAAAAGAAGGGCCTCTAGCCTTGCCTGGGAGCTGTAGCCTTTCAGCAGTTTGATGAATGCAGGGCCGAATTTTTAGTTGTGTTTCAAGTTTTAGAAAATTAGTAATTTTTATGTGGAAATCTCTTCGCAGAATTGTCTCAACTCCTTGAGTTGTCCTCAAGAGCTCCTTTTCCTTTAGGACATTTTAATTTAAACTTGGAGCCTTATCTTCCACTGGTAAAGTTAAGGGAAGCTTAGCACGGAGCCTGACGGAGTTCAAGATGATACTCTCAGGGACATGGTGCAACTCTTGAAGATGGTCCTGTGCAGGGCTAAGGGTTAGACTCAATGATCCTTGTTGGTCCCTTCCAACTCAGCATATTCTGTGATTCTGTGACATGCAGCCAGAAATCCTGTGCTTTGCAGCAGTAGGTCTTACAAATATTTGCATGTAATAAATTGTTATTTATGTATCTATAATTAACATGCAATGCACCTTTGTTAATATAATTTCAAGATATAAAATCTATTCCCAAGATCTATATTATCCTTATTAATCCTTCTGTGTAAAGCAGGTGTCTGAGCTTAAGTCCAGAGGAGTCCCAGAAGATATCTTACATCATCACTAGCTATTTATATATATCTGAATTTTCAGATCAATTGTGATGTTTTCTTTATTGAACACAATTCCTTATATTGTTTGCTGCAGCAAGTCTCTTTTAAGATGTGTTTATGTTTTATATTTGTGATTTTCTTTCAATAACATTTCAGCAGTTTTGGTAATGATGTTGTGAAAGACAGAGAAGAAATAGTCCCAGGACATTCTGTCAATCTTGCACAGATTGATATATGCTACACAGGCCTACCAAAAACATACATGGGTAACCTCAGTTTGAAGCAGAAAGCAACGCACCTAGTGCATATGACAAAATTCTTGGCACTAGTGGGAGTTACTTTCTGCTCACATTTACTGTTGTCTTACTGAAATATTTTTACAATATTTGGTAGGAATATTTTCTGACTGAGATGTGCATATGAAATTACATTTATTTAAAGCTTTAAAAATCCCTGTCTTTTATGAAATAAATCCTATATTAAAAAAAAAAAAAGACAAAAAATATTTTTATAGGTTTGGGGCTTTTTTCCAAACTGGTTTCTTAATGAGTCCTGGAAAATCAACTACTACACAAAATTTTTCTCTGAAAAATAACCCACTGACTCCATTCTGACAGAAACATCCTCTAGGATGAACCAGGCTTCTTCAGGGAAAAAAAGAAACTGTTTCCTGGAAAAAGCTAATTGGTATAAAAGGGAAACTGTCAGCAGCATCTGCATAAATTTTAAGGGAAAGCTGACGTAATCCAAATGTGTAAGGTATTTTTCAGCAATTGGAAAGCACATTATTTTTCTCATCTGTGTACACTGCACTTTGTGCCTCTCTCTGGAGAAACTGCTCTGGGAGTGAGGTGTTCACTCCCCACATTTCTAGAACACATTTCAAAGGTGGTTCTGGCTCCTGCTGAGCATGGAGACAAATCTATGCTTAAAAAAAAGTGCTTCAAAAGATTTATTTTAGAAATCTGAAGGGTGTAGACAGTGTTCTGTCTGAATGTTCCTGAGTTGGTGTCCAAAATGGCTCTCTCTGCTGCCCTGATTGTGGTTTAGGTTTTAACGTCTAATCCTACTCTTTTCCTACAGGAACTGAAAATTACCCAAAGTCATGTTTTTGAAGGCACACCATAATCATGCAATTCTGGTTTCTATTGCATCCTCGAAGGGACATTTTCTGATCTCACTTCCACCCTGGCTGGCAGGAAGGGTTAGCTGTGACTTTGTAAGCTGAAGCAGAAAGACTAGGAGAGAGAGACGGAAACTGCAACTGTTTGTCATATAGAAAGTGGTTATTTTGGTGTCTTGCCAGTAATGCCAGAGTACCAACAGATATTGCATAGGTGATTAGAGCCTATACAGGTAGAAGGAAAGTTTCCTACGCAGAAGGAAACTATATGGGTTATGACATGGCTGCATTTTCTTGTCTTCTGTTAAATTGCAAGAACCCTAAATAAAATCCACACGCCTGAAAATATCTTGCTTTTGCTGTTTTCTTGACTTGAAAATAATTTCCTGATGGAAGTGCTTGTAACTTTGGTAGGAGACAGATTATTTAATTTTTTTAAAATAGCTCAAAGAAAATATTATAATTTTTCAGGAACAGCAACAGTTACTGGTAGAAACATGCTGTTTCTGGCTTCCAAATTTGGAAAGGCAGGCATACTGTACATAACTTCTAATGTGCAGTATGTTATCCTTGACTATAAAAAGTCAGGGCTAAGCCTAGGTAGGAGCAGTGGCTAGCTTTGGAGGGAAGAGCTGAGCCTGGGGAGATAGGGCAGCCTGAACTGCGAGGCTGGACTGTTTTTCCAGGATTGTGTTTCCCTGACAAGGTTACTGCCCAATTCTCTGCTGTCGGCCAAACGTGCAATAGCTAATCAGGCTACTTAATCAAGGTGAATGTGTTATCTTTTTTTTTTCATCTAATTATTTTTATTGAGAAATAGTAAGTGGCAAACCCTGCTCCCAGATCAAACAGTGCTGTAGCCAATGCCACAGAGAGCATAAGACAAAGCTCTGTGCCAGAGGAGCACTGGGTACAAGACTTCCATCTCATCCCACTCCCTCTGCAGCTGTACATCCTCTCTGCAGTGCAAGCCTCAGATTCAGGAGATTTTCAGAGCTACCATTAATTCCAGTGGGAAATGGCACAAATGTTATATAGAAAATTACATGGTAGGGAACTCCTGAATTTTACACATTGACTTCAATGGTGTCTTTCATACGGCTGGAAGACCAGAATGTGACCTTGTGCTTTACTTTCTCTTGGATGTAATCTAAGAGGAAAAGTGGGAGACTGAATATTGCCTTTTAGAAATCTGGCCCTTGGCCTTTGATTTTATTCCAGAGCGGAAGTAGCAATGTTTGCAGCTCCCACATTACCGGTGTGTGTATCATTCTAGACAGCAACCTCTTTGTTTAAAGATGCTTTTAGATGTAGGATCGAGTATATTGAGTGCACTGATGTTTAGCCTTGGATTTTTACCCATATACTTGCAGGTTCTCTCATAGCTGTAATCTTCTGTTGATGCATATGTTTCTGGTCTACAGGCAGTCTTTCACAGCATCATTAACTGCAGTGTGCTCTTTCACAGAGAGCCATGGAAAACACCTGCTTTCTACAGCTGCCAAGTTTTTTTTTAGAAGTAGTCTTCATTGCATTGTACTTATCTTTTACACATATATACACGCATATATATATATACATGTGCATGTAAATACATACAAATGCTGTCATGAAATGATGACCTTTAATGTCCCTACTTCAGTCATTTCATACTGTGAATTTATATACATTCAGTGTTTTCAATAAGATTTTTTTAAAACTCATGATGCATTCTAATGAGCAGCAAGACATTAATGAATGAGTGCCAACATTACTCTGCATTATATATGAATTCATGTGTCTTTTTAGGCACAATTTTAAAGAATTTTAAATTACTTTTTTTTTTTTATTAAGGGATCAGAGCTTTTGTTCCCATGATGAAGAATCTGACTATATATGGATAACAGAAAAGGGTAGACTATGGCAAATGAATGCATATTCCCGAATAAGGTAATTATTTTTGTCTTGCAACATAAAAGGCTACTGTGTCAATGTGGAAATATTTTCCAGTGTGTATTTGCCAAGTTAAAATTGTAGGTAGGGATGGGAAAATTCAAAATTTGCCATGATAACACCTGGACAGGAGTAAGTTCTGGTGAACATCCCATAGACCAATAAAATTTGGTTTGGTGAATTGGTCTTAAAGGTAGTACTCCACCTGAAGATAGAGAATAGGTTATCTTGGAAGGGATACTTTTTCCACTGGCATACAAGCTACGAGTTTTCTAGTCTTAGTGTGAGAAATAGGAAAGCTCTACCTTGGCTGTAAAGCCACCAGTCCTCCGTTCTGAGATGCTTTACAATTTAAATACAGCCCCAAATCAGCCATTTACAATGAGCTGTTGCTGAACAAACACACATTGAGAACAAGCACAAACATGTAAAGTTCCTCTTGAACATGTGAAAGCATTTCAAATGCCTCAAAAACGAGGAGATGAAATGGCATCCTTTGAGGCCTCAGAGATGGGGTTATTTTAGTTTCCAAACACATTTGTTGCTGATAAGCCTGAGACACATTGAGAGATAGCAGGGAAGTAGTGTCCCTGATTTAAAGCTGAGCAGCATCGTGGAAGAGCTAGGGTTAAGGATAAAATATTAATAAAAGAGGAGTTTGTCAACCAGTATGTTGTGAGCTGTGATTACCAGCCAGTGTTAAAAGCCAGCAATGAAGGTCCCGTAGAACCACCCCCTTGGGTAAGGAGAGACAGCTTGCTGAAGAGACAAGGAGCTGTCAACAGGAATACTTAATGGAACGGCTTACGAGGGTGCAACTTCCCCTGCAGATCAGGTGGTGACATTTCAGAGCCATTTCATCAGGGGAGGGAAGTGAGATACACAAGGCAATGATCTTAGAGCATTGTGATAGCATTCCCTAAAGGTGGAAGGAAAAATAAATTAGATCAGTGATGTCCCTGAGCAGAGCTGCCAGTTGTTAGCATCTCTGAAGGGAGTGCACAAGATAAGATGAGACCACTGAAGAAAAAGGAGGATGTCATTTGTCTAGATGTAGTAGTGCACTATTCTGATTGTACCTGTGCTGGTAGGCTCCTGCTGCAGGAGGTCAAGCTTGACAAATGCTGGTTGAACAGTATCTTTCTGAAGATAAGCTGTTGCAGACCAGAGCAGATAGGGCGGACTGAAAGTGTTGTTTTCCTCGTGGTAGTCCATGTGGAAGTGTAACAGTGCTACTGGCCTCTGATACTGCCCTAGAAGAGGGATTGGTGACAAGAGCCCTCAAAGTTTACAAAAGTATTGTTAGGCTTTAAAATAGAGTTGCAGTCTGGTGTCCCTTGTTCCCTTGCAGATGCAGTGTCATACAAATGCAATCTGAACTCATGCTTTTTAATGGAGCGTATGATATTAATCACTTAAAAAACAGCATTTTTTTCCCCCTTTATAGTGAGACTGAGCTTTTTATTTGTATATGGATGGAGTTCTGCCAGAAAGGCTTATGTCAAGTGGTTTCATTCAACAACATGAAAACTTGTGCGCTTGTCTCAGCAGGTAGAGAGAAGTGGAAATCATGTGCTTGCAAAGAATGTAGCTAATGACTCTACTTCTACATGTGTTTCTTTCCAGGAAGAAAACTGGTGTATAACTCTTCAAAAATGTGACTCAAAATGAGACTAAATTTTCCTAGCCCAAATGTTTAAGTCTGTGTTAAAACCTAAGTATCACTTTGTGGGACCACCAGGCAATACTGTATAAAATTTTATGTTGAATAATCAATAATTAATTAGGAAATTTGTGCTAGAAATTTTAGTAAACTGTTAGTGACTCTAAGCTATCTTAATCAGAGAATCGTAAAGTAATTTGCATTTAACTCACAACTACAGTATCCCTCGACGTCAGCAGGCTGTAGACCAGCCTCAGGGTGATGGGACATTCATATTGTACTGAGGTTGGGGGCTTGCCTATCAAACAATGTCACTGAAGTTTGTGACTTTGCCTCATCAGGCAAAGGCTCTGGCAGGAGAAGGCCACGCCCAGGTGACCCTTTGCAAAGGAATTTTTTCTTAGAAGGAACACCGGTTGGTTCTCTGTAGTCCATATTTTCTGCCGGCCAAAGTCAGTGTAAGTACTGTACAGCCCTACCCATGACAAAGTTCAGAACCACAGGAAAAATGTCCTGGCGCATTATCATCTACCTGTGATGACAATGACAAAGAAAGGACTGATCCAACATGTTTTGAACACCTGGATTTTTTTGCTGCAGCTTGCTGTGGAGATGATCTGAAATATACAGTAGCGTAGGGTGTAGTTCACAGTTGTTGCTAGAGGAGAGGGGTGACATAGTTTAGGAAATTTTCTTCATCAGACTTGACTCCAAGGTAGGAATACAGTTGCTTCTCTGGACTTAGGTAATCTCCTCAGCATCCACTTCTGCCTTTTCTCTCAGTAAGTGAATAGTTTGCTCCAGGAGGGCACTAAGGTATAGCAAGGTTTTTCTTCATTGCAACACATTCAGTGTGTAGAGTTTTGTCATGCCTAATAATTGAGCTGATCTGGCCTTTCGGCAGGATAATGGTGGTCTGAAATAAGGAATTAGTTTAATACCTTATGACAGAACTAATGTTAACATTTCTCCCACTGACAACACGGAACATTCACTTGGTCTTGCCACTGCCAACAGCTTTTCCAGCTCATAGGTTACAGCCTCTCTTCTCTGTGAGCAAAAAAAAATGAAAATTGTCTCCCTTCCTTAATCAGGGAAATGAAAGAATTAATTTCTAGTGATATTATGGAGCCAGCAAAGGCCAGCAACCATGAGAGATGAAGACTGCAGTATTTTAGTAAAATGTTTCTTTGAAGAGATGTTTCTAAAGGAGATTGATGACAACCAGGAAGTTGAAAGAGAAAGGCTATCCATTAAAGAAGATCTAACATGACCCTAGATAGCAGCCAATTTTTTTAAAAGTAACTACTTTTTAGTTTTGATTAACGACTCGGCACCAGAAACATGACATTTAACAGCATTTGGCCCATTGTGGGAATGAACATCACTGGGAATCACTGATGCAAAACTTAAGGTTTAGAGTAATGACCAGACAAGCCAACTATTTCAGCTTATTTTGTACTTCTGTGTGTGTGTGTGCAAGAAATCATTGATGTTTATCTGAGAGTTGCTAGTCAGAGGCTTTTGTGCTCAGAAGTATAAATTCCAGTGTAAGATCAAACCTAGACATGAGCAGAAATATACTGTTTCCGTTTGTGATCATGTATTTCAAGATGAAGCATGTTATACGCTAGGTAGATTTGTTTTGAAAATAGTTGAGGTCAGCAGAAAACAAATGAGATTAACAGTATGCCTTCTGTTATATAAGCAAAATACTCACCAGGTTCTGAGCTCAGTTCAGTGCAGAATTTCACTTACCTATCTTATTCTTTGCAGAAGCTAGCTTTTTGCTAATTTTCTTGCAGAACTAAGTCAGAAACCTTAGATCTGAATGCAGAAGAGGAAAAAATAGTTTAAGAAATGTTATAAACCTACGCACAGCTAAGCACGTATAAAAAGATATTTCAGGCTTGAATTGCTTGAAGAGAGTAGTACAGCTTTAGTGAGTGCTGGGTGCTGCACTTTTTTCTGCCAGCTGGGTGCATCCTTGTTTGGAGCCATTTTACTCTCTCCTCCCATTTTACTCCAATCTTCTTGCAAGTGTTCCCATACGTTGGCAACTGCAGTATGTGTGTGTGTTAAAATCATGTAATGGATGTCCAAGCCTTGTTGTAGAGCTGCTGTGAGCTGTTCTCCAGAGAGTTGGACGCTGGTGAAAAACCTCCTTCAGTTAGATTAGGAATAGCTCAGCAGCTCGCTTCCCTCTTCCCATTGAATTTTCAATGAAAAGGAGAGTCTGAAAGCTACCAGTACTTATATTTTTGTATTCAGCTGCACTGTCTGAGGATGATATCAGCTATCAGCACTGAAAGAAAAAAAAATAGAAAGGGAGAGCGAAACTTTATGCTCACAATAATACCAAGATACTTTGAGCTCATTCTTTAAGTGTGGGAGGGAAGCAGTTAGGGATTAACTGGGGAGTGATGGGTGTTTAATGGAGGTATTTCTCTACTGACTTCAGCCAAGATCTCTCAAGGCTCATAAATTTGACTAGCAGCACTTTTGTTTCTGTTGTTGCTGAATGATATGGATCACTGGATACCTTTTTTCCTTTTTTTTCTTTTGTTTTATTATTTTCAAGCTCTCTCATCTCAGATAAAAAGAAACTGCCAGAATAAAGAAACCAAAATAGTCAGGCTTATTTCGTTTCATTTCGTCTGTTTCACCAAAATCCACATTATTCTTCATGGGTGGTTTTCTTTCTGAACTAGCAAAGTTTCTCCATTATGAAAAGAGTCTTGACAGTTTTCTTCTGGAGTATACGACTTCTGCCAAGTCAGCTTATAAACTACAGTAAAATTCCAAGGCCCAAGGCCAGTCCTTGCCGATCCTATAGATCCCACTGCCCACGTTTCTCTAAACTGAATGGGCTGTAGCCCCACCTGTCTGAGTCTGCTGATAAATTGAAATCTCCAGTAACTACAGACTGTGAACTGATGAAGTTAAACAGTAGAGAGGAAGAGAATCTGCAGCTTCCTTTTCTTTCGATAGAGAAATCTACATCTCCCTGCAGAGCCTTTTTAAAGGCCTTCAAAATAAAGTTCAGGAGACTGAAGTGTCATTAATTAACCAAAACCCAAGTTCTCAGCGCAAGATGTGCGGCTGCTTTTGGGAGCAATGTTTGAAATCCCAGGCCTTGTTTGTAGAAGCACTTGTCTGCTTGTCTTGAGCTTAAATTTTCTATTTTTTTTCTTTTTCCTGTGTTTTCTGATCATGATTCCACCATCATTTGAGTTACTATTCTGACATTAGTATTCACTGAAGGGAATATTTGAAAGGGAGATGAGGTTTACTGAGAAGGAAGAGCTGATCTGCTTTTCACAGTTTTAAGGATACATATTCAAAGCAGAATTTCCTCTTAAATTAGTGATCTGGCAGAGTAAGTTACCTCTTTTAGGAGACTACTTTCCTGAAAAAAAATTTTTTATTTTAGGAGAACTATTTGAGTTTAGTAAACAGATGCAACTATTTGGTTCACAGATCTGTTCAAGGAGATCTGGGGATTTAGGGCTTTTTGGTTTTGTTTTCTTTAGTTTTGGTTTGGGGTTTTTTGTTTCATATTTTTATGCTCTCCTAGCAGACTTGTTCTAATTTAAAGTGTGTTTCAGAAGTTTTGTCTTAGCAACATTCCTGTAGGCTTCATGCTTTTGGTAGGAAACTCTCTTTAAAAGGTAAATGATTCCTCTTGTCTGCACCAATAACTGTTTTCTCCAGATCAACTTTTGTGAATGTGCAAAAACTCTTCGGTTTGAACTCTTTGGTTCAACCAACCAACCAACCAAATACTTCGCTAACATTGTATGTTTAGGCTCGAATTAAGTAAAAAAGTGAAGTATGAGGTATTTTTTAATCAACTAATATGTAAAATGTAAGAAGTGCACTATGAATTATTTCTTTACACAATCAGACACATGACACTAGGACAGGAAGGTCATAGCTTCAGACAGAGAGGCACAGGACAGCGGGAGATTTCCACAGCTCATTTAAAATAAGTTCATAGTTTTCTGGCATCTCTTGAGTTTTGGATCTTGTTGCCAAGGGAAAAAAACCCCAAACCTCAAGGACAACAGAGATTTAATATTTGTTGTAGCTTTCTGAGCTTTTTTACTAATTCCAGCTTTCCTGTGTGAACTTCAGTTTTATTAACAGTCTAGCTATTACATTTTTATCTATCACTCCAGAGAGGAATTAATGTCCATTCAGATGTGCACCTTAATTGTTAAGTTTTTGAAACACTTTAGACATTACTTACATAGTATCACCTTCCGGTCCCACCTGTATATTCACAGTACAGTGATAGTAACTGACCCACACTTTCTTCACTGGGAAACAAGGTCAATGTTGTTAACAGTAAATACTTAGTGTCAGCCACATGCATTTTTAAATTCTCCTTTGGTCCCTGTTAGACGTGCATTTCAGCCCACAGCTTGCAAGGGCATGGCTAATGCAAACCACCAGCCAGTGCCTGAGCTGTTGTGCAGCACGGACTCGAAGCACAGTTAGTTACAAAACCGTTTAAAACGACAGAAAATTCCTGCCTACCTGCCGGTTCTGTGTTGCCCCTCTTTTTCTCAATGGTGAGGCTGTTTCTGGAATTTTCAGGGAGAATTTAGGAATACCAGCCGTGGAGGAAAAAGCTTTTTGATTTTTTAACTGATTAATTTAGGGATCCTCTTGGTTATGAACCACATCCACATGCTTACCATGGAATCAGTAAGGGTCCAGTGTTTAAAAAAATCAGTAGACCTGGAGGTACTCGCTGGACTGTGGGAGGAGGAGAAGAGAGTGAGAGCAATCTGACAAAAATACAGCTCTTGGAGGTTTCCATACCACATGCATGGGAGCTGCCTTATGTAAAAGTGAAGAAAAAATGCCATCAGAAAGAAACACTGCTTTGTGGGCATCTTGCACACAAATACATCTGTGCTCACATCTGTGCTGGAATGCAGACATAGATACAGATCATTAACAACTATTTTCTGAAGGTGATCCAAAGTATCAATCACCTGAATTACTGCAGTAAAACCTGTCTTTTAATGAAACAAAAGTGAGACATGAAAATAAAAGGTAACCTACTTTTAAATGTTTATAGAAGATAAAGGTTTAACCACAAGTCTTTCATCAAATGGAAGACAGTAGGAAAAAAAAGTTTAGAAAATGCCCTTTGGCTGCTCTTTACTGTGTGGTGAAACCTCACAGTATCTCACCTCATATACTATATGGGCCCTAAAGGCAGCTGGAAATGTTTAGAAATACGTCTATTTTGGTACATGGCTGCCTCTCTATCTGTTATATCCAGCAGTGTTTCAAGGAAGGGAGATATTTGCTTAAATGAAAAGCCCAGACCAAAGTGTGAGATGGTAAATGGTGCTCGAGGGTATACAGCAGTCTAAACGGTGCCCTCTGTTAAAAGAATCAGCCACCTGACTGCTCATTAGTTAGCAGTAAATAATGAGGAATAGCTTGAGGCAGGAGCTCAGAAGTGCAGATGTCCCAAAATATTCACCCAGTTTGTGGTGTCATGAGATCTGTAGTGTTGTAAGGTAAAATACACGTAATCCCTCTTCTGAGTAAAGTAAAGCATTTTACAGTCTTTGTGCCGTCTAGTAATTTAGTATAATGATTTCAGTGAGGATATCAGAAAAGGATAAGAAAGGTTCATGAGATAAGGCAATGACTGCATAATTTCCCCCTTCCCTGTCATATTGCATGTCCCAAAAGCATTAAGCAGCATCTGGACATCCCTGGAAATTCCCCCATATGGATGCTGCCCCCTCCTTCCTCTCAAAAGGCAGGAGGTGATGAATCTTGAATTAGACTAATAACAATTCTGAATTTCTCGGAGAGCTCCTGTTGCTTTAATGGGAAGACCAGCATCTCGAACCAGAATTACTCTGAAAGAGGGGGAGTCTGGGTGAGGAGGATGAGCAGTGACAAGGCTATGAGAAAAGCCCAGTCATATTTAACAGTGACAATACAACTGCAAAGCACTGCAGAGATATAATAGGTTTGAGTAGAAATTAATTTAAAAATCCAAGGACAGTTTTAAAAAAGGCTGAGTATCTTTTCTGTTAAGGCATTTTATACCTTACAGACTCCTTCTCTGAGTCCTATAGCAGGTCTGGTTTTCTTTGCTGAATTTTAGGTCGCTTTGAATTTTGAGTGCTGTCTAAAGACAGAAGATATCAATTGTCTAGTTGTTGCAAGCATTTTAATCACAAAGAAGCTTCAGTTCCATTAAATCTTAATGAAACTTTGGCTTCTAGATGCCTACATTTCCCCTTTTCTGGGCATTCCTCTTTTTTTTTTTTTTCTTTTTTTGCCAGTTTGGTTACAGCTCCCCAGTTGTCTGAGACCACATAAGGTGAAAATCCTGGGAGGAAGATCAGAAGGAAGACTTAAGGTCCGTTCTCCATATCTAGCTTGATGAAACATCCCCTGCACCACTGAGCAGAAGATACCCCTTGTCTGCTCTGTTCTGGCTTCTCTCTATCCCCTTGAACCTTTGGCAGTGCGTCAGCCTCAGGCTCCAGTAGGTCTCAGCTCCTTTTGTATCAGGTGTCATCTTATGTCACCCACTCCCTACAGCTCACAGCATTACCTGCCTTGATGGTTCTTTGATGTGTCCAGCTTAATTTCATACCAGACGGTCCCTGTGAAGGTACCTGCACAGGAAGGTGCTCTGGGCAGACTCAGATGCTACGGCTGTTACACGCTTTTCAGTCATTGCTGCTGTAATCACTGCCTGGGGAGGGACTAACCGAGGTCCCTGCTCTGTTCACAGTAAGTTTCTTACCTCCTCCTTGCCACAATCTGTCTCTACTTGTGACCTATTTACTATGCTTTGCATGTTCATTATCTGAGCTAAGATGCTGAGCCGAATCCCCTTTTCCCTGACTTCGTACCTTTCAGCACTGTGTCAAATCCTGTTTGCTGAGAACTTTAAATGTTTTTTTCTCTGGTTTCTAAAATCAAGCTAACACTGCTTAGCAACTACCTAAATCCCATAGCCAAGAGATTTAAATTAGAAAGTTGTTAGTGTGGAAAGAACTTAAAAATGTGGGCATACAGTGCACATCCAGGTTCTTTCTTTTGTTCCTGTATGTGCCTCATTGATCTCAGCATGCATGCCAAAGGCAGAAGGGATGTTTGCAAACAGATGAAGACTTGAGCAATAGTGAGAAATCGTTTTGGAAGGAAGTTAGATGTGCTGAGTGTGCTGTACCAGAAAGGAGTAAAACCAGCTATGTGCTCCCGGTCTGTGCCAGGCTTGGGCCACCCTAATTCCTCTTCTTCCCTGCTGATGCTGGAGTGTAATTCCCACCTTGGGTAACCCACATGCTCTCAAGATTTTGTCTGCCCTGGGGAAGCAAACTCAAAGGTGAAGGGCATCTCCACCAAATGACCCCTGAGACCAGGAAAGGTTGCTGTGGGACTGCTCTGGGGACTTTAATCTATGAGACAAATGATCTATCATTTTTTGCAATTGTTACACTTTCATATTCTCTGTTTCTCTCTCTGTCATGCATTTACACATATTGAAATTTAAAAAGAAAGAGCAAGTGGAAAGAGAAGTGGGAAATCTAACCTCAATAAACTCTCCATAAAATCCACAAATTAAGGGCAAGTACATCATGAAAGCATATTAGCCAGAGAGCTATAAATTCCAGCAAATTGATTGTCATATATAATCAAAAACATACTATAATATATAATAAGTTGAAATAAATACCACAAACCAACTTGAGGCTGTAAATGTTTAAGATTAGTCCTTCATACCACATGTACCTGAGGTATAAATAAAGCAAGCAGGAAGGCTTAAAAAAAGAAAAAAAAAAAAAAAAGAGAAAAAAATGTCTGTCTTAAAAATAGGAATTGAAATAAAAACACAGTCCCCCGAGTTACATTTAGGCATGGACTGCAAGCTTGAAGGGTATTCACAGCATAGATGCATTCTCATGCACCACTCAACAGTGAAGTCTCCCCTTCTTTAGCTGAACCCATGGAGAAGCCTCTAGTGATAGTCCTCAAAGAGTGTGTCCTGTTCGCTCTGTGCAGAGATGACAAATGCAGTGAGCATGTGGTTGTTACTCAAGGTTTGCCTTGAGCACCCAGCATGGCAATGCCTTGATTCGATTGGGAGTAGCTGGAGACCTCTAGCTGGGGCTGTAGGAGCTCTGTTGGCTGCAGTACAGCTCTGGCCATATCCCAGACCTACCTGTACTCCTTGGGTGTCCCTTTTCACCCACAACAAGCTGCACACTTCCTGGAGCACCTCAGTTAAGGACAACCCAATTCACAGCGACGAGACACCTTCAGGAGCTACATCATGGTTTGTGACGCTTAGCAGGATCTGCTAGATGCTAATGGGCTGATGAGTTTCAGATCTGTTGTCAAATTACTGTCTGTGGCCTTTTAAAGCAAAATACTTATTTTAACCTTCAAAGTTAGCATATGGACCTAGTAGACCAAAGCTAGCAAAAGCCTGTATTTAATATAACCATGTGCAATTGTAATGCATGTGTAATCTGAAATTATCTAACTGGGATTCCCAGTGCCCATTGCCCCAGAAACTGCCTAGAAGCCAGTTTCTTCTTTATATAGTATATATTCAGCATTTAGCACCAGTTGCCTAAGGTGTCTTTCTGCCTGCACTATTAATGTGATATAGGCAAACAATCTCTAGTATTATATATGTGGATTTTTATTTTTGTTTTCTCGAATTCTGAGCTATCTGCATCTATTTCTTCTGCAGGAAAGAGATTTAAAAGTCATGGCATTGGTCCTTCAGTTTGAAACCATTCAGCTCAAAATGAGGAATATGTGATGGGCAGCCTACAGCCAGAGCAGCATCCTCTTTATTAAGGACACAATTAAGTCAAATGGGAGAAACAATGACTTAAATCATACTGAGAAAAAGACGGGGATGGCTGGCAGCAGGATAGGGCAATAAGCAGGACGGCAGGGCTGAAGAAGCCAGCCCTGGTCCTACATGAAGGGCTCCTAGCCCATCTGCCTGAATCCAAACAGGCACAATGCTGACTGGGAAGCAGAAATCTGCTGTCAGCTGGTGCTGCAGAATGCCTGGTGCAAGGCAAATTCAAACCCTTGGGCGGAGGCTGGTAAAAGGGAATGCGACCTCACCTGAGCTGGCTGTGGGCACCCTACCACGTTCCCAAACACTTACCTGAAATGTTAGGCAGGTTTCATTCACACGAAGCCTGAACTGCAGCATTCTGTCAGTAAGTATTGCCAAAGCCCTCCAGGTGAAGATAGACTTGAGAAGCGTTCTGAAGCTGCCTGAAACCTGATACTTCCTTCCTGGCGGGATTTGAGTCCCGCTGTCAATAGTGTGTCAGTGCAAAACGGAAGCAGCAGTGTTTACAAAATTAACAAATGGACTTCAAGTTAAACACTGGGCAATTTGTGAGACAGCTTTTTTTCTCCAAGCATTGACCAGTCTCCTGGGATTGCTTGCAGGTGAATGTTCTGTTATTCTTTCTGGACTGACTTATTCTAACATCGTGTCATTTTTAATTGCTTTTCTTGAGAAAGTATGCTTACAACTCCATCCTGTTAGCCTCCTTAGAGTGCTCTTGATGTTAACCTTTTCCCAAGGCTGCATTAACCATTGCTAAATCACACGTATAGTTTTTCTGACTTCACATTAATTACTGCAGTTGGCAAAGCAAAATTGTATTTTTTTTATGGTATGTGCCCTACAGTATCAAACTCCGGGTTTGCATATGGTACTAGACTAAATGGCACCGGCTGGTTTGTATTGGGCCCTGATCCGGTGAAGATGTACATGCACACATCTCAGGGAACTCCTGAGTGGGTGCAAAGCCTTGGCAGACTCGAGTTCTCTGTGCTTTATTGTTACCACTAACCATTTGATATGGAGCTCATAAACCATGTGATATTTTTAGCAAACCCAGCTATAGCTAGTGGACTGAAAGTACATCACTTGTTTCAACAAGTAGCAAATATGAAGCTGGAGGAGAGGGCAGGAAAGTATCCAGAACTGAAATGATTGTTATCACCCAGCAAGTAGGACTCCTTGCAAAAGGATCAAAATAGCTGTTTGTCAAAAGTAAAAAGATTTGCTGCCAAAGTTTATGACGAAGAAGCTACACTAATGCACTATTTTGGTTATACAATGATTATCTCTTTTTTCCTTTTAGTTCGCACTATTAAATGTAAAAAGCACATCTATCAACATCTAATGTTTCTTCAAAACACCATGTAGAGTCTAGAAAACTGACCTGTCAGACATGCTTGTCATGTACACATATTTCGTTATTAAATGTGTTTGGGCATGAGTTTTGGCAGAATTTCTTCACAACTCTCCTGAACTTTTCTTGACACCTTTTATGGCACGTAATACATCTGCAACTCAGGGCTTGGTAAGCCCTTAACTCTTTAATTATGAGCCTAGAAACTCCCTTTCTAATTATTGTCCTAGAAGCAACATGATCTAATTGTCACGCCAAAGCCCAGAAATTCATGCTGCAGGTGCTTTGCTTGACTGCCTTNCTGCATTCTTGTGTCAGTGCAATCCTGGAGCAATTTGCAGTCACTTGCTAGCTGATCTGACCGATGTCAAGCATTTGTCACTTTTTTTTCTTGCATAGGACAGCGGTCAGCTCTCACACAGGGTCTGCTGTTTGGACCAGGTGTAATCAGAAGACTAATTTCCTCCTGTAAAGGGCTAGGGCTTAGTACTGGTGAATCTGTAGCACCAAGTGTTGCCAGAAACCTCTTTCAGTGTGAATGGGACTCATATAAGTACTGTAGGAAATAAAAGAACAAGACTCACATTGCTGATGTGTCTAATGCTATACAAATCCCATTTTTCCCTACAGGAAAACTGAACTGGAACCTGGTTCAGTGATGCCAAAGGCCACAGAGGATATCAGCGCTGGAGAGTGAACAGACCCCACCAGTCCCAACTGTAGCCTCTGTGCGATCACTTTTAAAACTTCATTTCCTCCTATTGGACTGATTTAAAAGAGAATAACTAAACAGGGAATCCTGCTCTTGTTCTTAGGACTTGAGGGAGGAAGTCAGGAAAAAGTTTGACTGATGATTTAATTACTTTAATAAAGAAGGTATCTACAAAGTTGATTTTATGACATTTCTGCAGAAACTGTAAATTCTGAGTATATTTTATTAAGTATTGAATTAGGAAACAAAGATACAGAAATCTAAAAAATACCTAGAAAACACTTCCGTCTTTCCAAAGTATGAGGAAGTCCTATGTACTTATGTCATATTTATATGACACAATTTTATATAAGCCTAAATATAAATAAGCAAGTATATTTTGCCTTCTTATGTTCTAAGCGAAAAATGTGTACTTCATTGAGAAATATATTTCTGTTTCTTTTCATATTCATTCAGCACTTGTGTATCAAGTTGATCATCTTACTAAAAAAGGTTTCTGTTCTTCCTTAAATCTGGAGTTCGAAGAGCAGCCCCGTCAGCCAACAGCATCCTTCTATAGCCTTTCAGAACACATACAAATGGCACAAGGTGTTAAGAGATGCAGGCCACGGGGCCAAGAAGTTTAATGATGGATTTATTATTGAAAAGTGTATGCACTTTTCTGAAATACTTGTTGAACTTCAGGCTCCTCTTAAAATCACTGCTTAAAGAACAGAGTTCAGTATTGAAATAGTCCATGCAATCTCCAGGGAGGAGCACAAAGGATCCCTCCTGGATGACAAAGTACAGAAAATTTCCAAATCAAGTTGTAAACTTTCTCTCTGGGTAAATAACAATTGTCAAAAGTGTCACTGTTCCCTCGGTTTACACACTAAAGGAGAGAGAGCTTAAACTTCATCAAAATTCCAGCCCAAAAGAAATTCAAACTTTTGGATTAGTTCATACCTGGATTTGAATTTAATAATTTGGACTGATTTCTGTAGCCATACTGGTTTTGCAATAGCAGCTTTCTTATGGCTTATTTTTCCAGGCTGATAACTTTTGATAAAACTTTCTGAGGTTCAAGATCAGCACCACCTGGAATCTTGTTTAAAAAAAGCAAAGTATTTCCCTACTTCTCCCCATGCAGCTGAGTAATTACTTTAAGTTTGATGTCTTTGTGTTAAATGGCATTGCTTCAAAATCTGTGCATGTCAAAGAGCAGAAAGCTAGGAGAGTTTGAAAGGTTATCACTGTTTCCCTTCAAATTCCTGTGTACTGAAACCCTTCGGAGATGGCTGCCTACTGCAAATCATTGTTTGACAGCTTCACTCAACTTTGAGACTTGTCAACTCAGGGGTCGATCTGACAGCTCTCAGGCAATAAAGTAAACAAGGGATTTGGAGCGTCAAAGAAGGAATGCTTAAAATCATTCCTAATATTTCTCCTATTCATAACATGTCACCAAGCCGGTGAGGTTATGAAGGCAGCAAGTCTCAGCTTCTTATGCATCCCAGGTGGTGTTGGCAGGTTAAGGGAGAGCTTGCAAGAACCCTGGCAACAGACTCCCACTAGGTATCATCCATATTCGCTCACCTGACAGTGTTCCTGATAATAATGAAAACTTCTAGGCGTTTTTCTTCCAATGGACAGATTTCCAAGTACTTTTTGTACTAGTCTGAGTTAAAAGGTCATTCAGTGTTGGTCGAAACAGAGCCTCATTTAATAGTTGTTCTTTAAAACAAAAACTGACCATGTTATAGGTTTTCTGTTCAATAATATAGTTAAAAGATATTTCTTTCAGAGCATCCAGGGAACTGCAGACACTTGGGTGGTAAAAATGTTCAGACGCAGAATCTCTAATGGTGCTGGAACCTGCGGCTGGTTGGCGACTACATGGATGCCACAACTTACGTGCCTGTTTGTGGACTTACAACGTATTAGCATATGAACTAACACATCCATTGCTGAAACAATCGTTTTTAGGGGGTACTGCCTTTGTGGAAATTATCTGAGACACCTTAAATATCCCTTTTCTTGGAGAATACTGGGCCCAAATTTTCACAATCTAACAATGCTAGAGCGCTGCCATTTGAATGTTCAAAATTATTAGCAGCTTTTAAGAATGTAACCTGGTTTTCTGGATATTTTCCATTGTATGCTTCAGTATTTCTGTCAGGGAAAAATTTGATTCAAAACAAAGTATGAAAATTTACCTAATTTTTAGATTAGTGTGACTGTTCCTTGAACATCTATTTTGAGAACTCCTGCTGCTAACACACCTAGAGCTGACCCCTTTGTTAACTGCGTGGCATGTGCAAAACAATAAATTACCTGTTGTCATTATTGAAAATGACTAATGGCCTGTTAGCCTTTTAGGATGTTATTTAAAAGTCATTTTTCTAAAAGAAGAACTGTATTCCCTCTTGAGGTAATGCTGGACTTTTCGTTTTAGCAACTCCATTAACTGTTGCTGCTCTGTACTATTACAGGAGATTTTCTAATTACAGTAGTTGCTGTACAGCAGCTACAACTAAATTACCTTTTGATTATTGTTCTAATAAGGACATCTAATTGTACACCCAACTCACAAGAATCTCTGTAGTTATGTTTTCAGTGGGTTTAATCTCTTATGGACCTCCTGTAATGTTTAGGGATAATGTTCATTTACAACAGTATTACAACTCCATTAATTCATATTTTAAACTGAGCTCTGAACAAATGCACTTCAGCAGCCACTTGTGCTTGCTAACAGATTAAAGGCTCTGGATCACATAAAGAAAGGAAATCTTTATAGGTTGCTAGCTAATAGTTGGGGTTTTTTTTTACTGTTGGAGTCAGTGAGTTGAATTGTAATGGACTGGATTGATTTCACATACGGAAATTACAAGGAACAGAATAATTTTTTTACAGATGAAAATTTCAGTTATTCTGAAAGTCAGCTCTGCACTTCAAAATGGTAGACTGCAAAAGGTTATTTGAAACTCTGATAGGTCTTTTCTAGCATAATATTGCTTGCTTATATGTGGGTCCTGTACTTTGCACTAGTGATATAATAGTTGCTATAAATGCAGTTGATTTGACATCATACTTGCAGGTACATGTAGCATCACATAAAAGCAATGTGCATTGTTCCATGACGGTATGGAATACTTGGTCAAGGATACACAATAATTTCATTACTACCTATGTGCAAGTAAAAAATTGATTAGAAAAAATAAAACTACGGACATACGTTCTTTTGCAGTGTTCCAAAGGCTTGTCTAGCCTAAGCTGTACTCCCAGATTTGTCTCTTGCCGATACTGACATGACAGACTCAGACACATCATAGCTGCTCAGACTAAGTAGCAGAAAGGTAAATTTCCACCACTAAAACTGCTCTTACTGCACGAAGCTAGACAGAATGATGGGAGTTAATCACTGAAACACGAACAGACAGGACTAGCTTGTCATAATAAGAAGCTATCAAATCACAGCTCTGTTAAACTCTTCAATGTTTTATCATGAACAGCTGCCAAACTCTTATAATTTCATGATTAATACATTGCAGAGTGATTTCCTCACACTGTTGCCTGTAGCAATTTTTTAAATTGAAGTGGTCCTAGTTATTTTTACTTAAAGTGAAATACAGTTTTGTGTATGCATGTGTATAAATGTGTGAAAAAGCACAGAAAGGAGGAAATAATTCCCAGATACAGCTCCAGGCATGGGAAAAGACTGCCTCATATGTCCTGCCATTGTGTTCATTGGATGGCAAAGAAGTAGGTCTGTGAGCAGTGCTAGAAATTTGTGTTAAGCTACGTACGTGTAGTTCATTTTCTCCCTATGGTGACATCTGTGAATAGTGCCACTAGAAATGGCTTCAACATCATCTCTTCCTGTAGAAAAACACATGAAAAAGAGTTATTGGTGATCTGTACATTGCCAAATTTGGGGATGAGAGAATTTAATTATTGTTAAGTCCCTCTCATAGTGTTTCCATGTGGAGGAAAAGGTGTGGATCTTCTGCTTTTCTGGGAAATGCCTGAGATTGCCCATGCAATTTTGCAGAAGTCATGTTGTATTTGAACCAAAGTAGGTAAAACAAGATGGTCATTCAATTACAACTCTGGCCATCAAGAGGCTTGTAGGCTGTGCTGGAGAGGCCCCCACTGTCCCTCCTGGGGTGGGCTGGGAGCCAGCGACTCAAAATGTGTGGAAAGTCCCTGGATGTTTCATTTGAACTGAAGTTAATTCCCTTGAAAATTACTGCTGAACAACAGGTATTACAGACTGTAATAACTACTGAGCCCCTCTTTGCCGTAGTGGATTCCTGCCAGGACAGAATTTCCATCTCTTGGGAGATATTTCATAGAAGCCTGCGGTTTGGGGCGGTTTGGGACAGCTTGGACTCATGGCTATATGGATTTGCTTTTTTAAGACAGTTGGTGTTTGCTTTTGGGTTTTAAGAAATAAAATAATAATAATTGTAAAAACCTTTGAAGAAAAGAAAACTAAAGCTAGAATCTGTTTCTTTTGGATTTTCTAAAATGGTTTCTGAGGAGGGCACCTTCATGACAATATAATTAAGCCATGAGACACGACAGCTAGTCACTTCAGGGTTATTATTGTATGCCTAAGGTGGCATTGAAGGCGTGAGGCTGAAGGGTGAGTGGCTTTAATCACCCACTAAGTGCAATGATCCCTTTGATATGCACTATCTGGAGAGACTTTCCAAAATGGAATTTATGAACAATATTAAGAGAAACAGACAAACTGGTGAATGCACTAGCTGTGAATATTAACGTGGTTATAACATCACTGGCAGACCCTCAAAAAGGTCTATATGTGTCAAATTTTCATCATTAAAGACACCTTGAAGGAATGATTTTTAATAAGAAGCAAAATAATGCAAGGACTTCTTCGGTGTTTTTGCTTTTTTCCTCCTTAAATATTTGTCTTATATATTTTGAGCATAGATCATATGGACATTTAAATGGATACGCTCATCTCTGCATTAAAGATGAACAAAAATGCAGGTGGCGTGTAATGATACAGTGCCTGTCCATAGCAGGAAAGTCTTAATGTAAAACCCAGTATTTGGGGATTCACAACCCTAGCTCATTTTGGTACCACTGCCTGGCACTCTGCTCTCAAGGAATGCAGTTCTTCTGAAGGAGAGAGTTCCTTCGTACAGCATATGAAGACCAGTGATATGGTTTCCACATCTGTTTCAGCTAGTAGAGCTGAGAATTGAACTGTAGTCCTCAATGGCCATACAAATGTAGATGCCAAATTGCCAAACTTAGATCCAAATTGCCAAACTACTTCATCAACTTAGTAAAATATTTTGATTTATTTTAAAAGAAGGGCATAAAACATCGATATTTTCATATGAAATGGGTTATGGAAAGGCATTATTTTATAAAAAAGCATAATTGTGTGAATTTTTTTAGTTCAAAGTTTTGTGTTAATGTGACGCTAAGTGGAGAAATCCAGTGCCAACATAAATGTTGGTTCATCATATTTACTGGTCTGAAAAGGTTTCCTTTTCCTTGGCCTTCTCTATTAAAATAATCATCAAAATGTAAATATGAGAGTAGAAAATATCTTCTGCATCTCAAATATAATTTCTCCATGCTGTATTTTGCTGAATTGGTCCTTCTTTGAACTTAGGTTAAAATATTTTGTGCTGTATAGAAAAAGAGCTTTGCCCTTTATTTGCAGTCAATTTTGAGTGTGTAATTACCATGGTCCAATTTCCATTTGGACAATCAGGATTCTCCTGTTAGTCTTGTTTGAGTACACATGGGCTGAACAGTCAAAAACTTCCCGTTGTGCATGCATGGGGGGTTGTGGGGATTTTGCTAAAGAGGGGTAAATAATGTAAACCTGAAAATGAAAATTGGTGAGAATTGGACTTGTGTTTTGTTTTGCCTTTCAAGAAAATTTATGGAAATGCAGCATAGCAAGTTGTTGTCACTGATTCCCTTCAAAGGAAAAAAACATTAGTACTAAACAAAATGTATTCTTTGAACAATATTCGATGAATTAGTCTTTAAAAAGTCAACACAATTCCTCTAAACAAAGGGTTAAAAAGAAATCTGCTAAAGTTTCCCTAGGGATAGGATAGTCCAGTTTTGAAAAAAGTCATTGTTATGCTAGTAATAGGATATGCCTTAAGCTTGTTCTTAAGTCATTCTCTTTACTGCAGGTTGAGAAATTTTCTCTCAGTCGCGTTCCATGCAGTTGTTCTGGAAAGGAATGGCAAAGCTATACGAGGTTTTGCAACAAAAAAACTCCTCTTCCTGTAAAAGCAAGACTCTGCCAAAATAAATAGGGACATCAACACATTGTACAGACAGTAAATTCTTTTAAACACACGCGTGCATGTATTATATGAATATACATGTATAATGTATATGTATGTGCGTATTTACATGAATTTGCATACATATAAATATTTTCAAGACTATAGGTTCTGGAGCCTGTATTAATCAATGCAAACTTACCTGAAAACTGAGCTGTCAGCACAGCCCAGCCTGCTTACATGTTCATCATGTAGAATCCTGAGATGGAAGTTAATGTTCTGAGATGCAAAAGCTAATTTCTTAATCACAATTAAGTTACCAAAAGCAGTGCAAGCTCTCATTGCCTGAAACAGCCAGATGAAAATGGCATGGTCTGGTGATTAGAAGGTTTTAGTAGGAAATAATACTTTTCTTGTCACTGGGCTGTGCTGGCAGAATGAATACAGCAGCTGGAACACATATGCAGAGTGTTTACTGGAGCGACTCTTACACTTTCAGACAGAAGGAAATCCTGTGCAGGATTGGAAAGCACAGAGAGCTGTCACCAGGGAATAGGCTGTCTGTGTGTCTCCATGAAATAAAAGCTGTGTGGACCACAGACCCTGCAGTGGGCACTTCCTGCCCCTTTCACTGCAGCAGCTCAAGATTACTTTTTCTTTCTGCCTTCTTTTTCTTCTTCCTCTTTATTTTTTTTTTTTTTAGTTTTGCTGGAAGACATCAAACTACTGGTATTATCAGCAGAAATGCTGATGAAGCGCAGGATTTACTTTGTATCAAATTTCAAAGATCTGTTTAAGGGTGAGGTTTTTGTTGGCTTCTGTTGTTGTAGTTTGACAAAAGGAGAAACTGCAAATTTTGCTATCGGGCTGCACAATTTGATTTTTGTAGGTTAATTAGACATCTGATATCACCTGAGGTGGTTTTTTTCTATTTGTTTGGGGATTTTTTCCAACTGTGTAGATTTCAAAGTATTAAATTAATACATCTAAAGCAATAGCAACTCCTGGCACCTAACGGCCACTAAGAAAGGAAACATTTTATTGTGTGCTGATCTTATAGCAATGACTAGTTTATGCTAATGAATAAGAAAACATATTCATTATCCAAATGATTTTAAATATCTTAAATTAATGATGAGTTTATGCAACAGATTTGTGGGAGGGATTTCAAATATAATCACCATCAATCTGGTTACAGCCAAAACAAATTTTATGAAAAGTAAAACAAACTGTTGCACAGACAAAGTACGCCTTCAGGGGCTCACACAATAATCTGTGTTTTCTTACTTAGCTGTGTATAATATTACTGTTCAATTCTTGTCCAGATAGAATCTCAGTATATATAACATTTCTGTTAAAGCTAAGAAGAGTCAACATATGCCACTGCCCAAAGGAGAGAAAAGAAAAAAATGAAAGATGGAAATGCATACTTAAATTTTTAATTTCAAATGAACAAGACATGCCCCTATAACTGTGTCAGATATAGTGCAGTTGTAAAGGTCAGCACTACACACTAAAGCTTTAATTTGAGGATGGTGGCTTTTCACAGAAATACGTGCCTATGTTGGGGTGTATGTTCTGGAAACCCCAGATGCTACTGTCACCAACAATAAAATTATCGTGTTGTTCAAACTTTTGGTGAAGTTCCTGCGTATGTTCTCTCTTTTACTGAACGGAAATGTCAAATTTAATCAGAGGAAGAAGAGAGGTGGGGCCCCAGTTTCAGAAGCACAGAAGCAGCACTGATTCAGGAGCAAGTGGCTGTAGCCCCAGCCTGCACCATCTGCTCTGGCCTGGGCTCAGTGACTCGCGATGGATGGGGGAAGCTATGCTGGTGCTTGGATGATGGTCACCCAGGTGCTGAAGGCTACTGAGCACAACAGCTGACTTCCAGTGGAAGTGCTCCATTAATCAGTATCATTAACAAGGAAAGCTTTGAATTCCTATTTGAACTTTCCAGTAAAAATGCATCAGTTTTCTTAACACTGCTCTGCAAATATGTTTTAAGCATATTTTTTCCTGAGAAAGGCCTTTTGGGTTGAGCTGAAGGCATGTCACCATCTTTCATTCACAGGTTCAAATACATTACATACAGCTGCCAAAAAAATCTGCTTTTGCATCCCTGTCCAGCTTCCCTGCTCTCATTTTTGGTTTACAGTCACTATAATAAGAGTAGGTAGCTGTCAGTCAAACAGATGAAAACTTTTGGCATTGAACAGCTATCAAGGGGTCCCTGTTTTTTAAAGGAAATATACCCTTTTCTACTATTGCATGATTTCTTGATCAGATAAATCCCATCTGGTGCTAACATTTAAATTAAATGCACTGCATTCTGACCCAATAATAACAAAATCGAACTCACTCATTGCCAAGTATCATAAGCTCTCAAAATACATTCAGACAGCGTGATGATATTAGTAGGGAAGCAGATATAATGTCTTGTCTGACAAAGCAAACCACACAATGGAACATGAGAAGTACTGTACTTACTGACTTCAGGATAAAATGAAAGACAGCAACTGTATCAAATTTATAGTAATAATCTAGTACTGTACATTTATGTGGACATTTGGCCTGGAACATCTCAAAGATGCTTCACAGAGAAAGACATTTTAATCTTATCTCTCCATCTAGGTGACTGAGGTAAAGAGGTTAAACAATTTAGACTCAGATTTCAGAAGAAGCATTTTCCAAGGTGTGTCTTGGCAAAGGCTATTTAAGAAAATAGGTTGTATTGCAGCAAAAAAATACAAGGGAAGACTGGTAATCATTAAACTCCACCAGAATTTGTTAAGAGAGTGGGCAAAGCTTCACTATGTGATTGCTTACGTTTTAAACTCCCTGGTTAAGCATCTTTGCTAGCTATATTTAAAGGTTATAAGGTGGCATTGGGATAGACTTTTGGTCTTGCCTACCACATCTGCATCTGCTTTTGGCACAGTCAGGAATAAAGCTTGACTTGCATTTTTCTTTCTTCAAGCTTGTAGTCATCACAGATAAACATGTATCCACAATACATTATCTGTTGGCATATTGATAATTCTTTTTTTTTTCAAAGCTAGTGAGAAAACTTGTTCAGACATTATAATACAATTGATAAGAAAGCTGAATTTCTTGGCTTTGGTATTACTATCCTTATACATATATAGATCATACCTGCTCTGAGAGGGAAGATAACTGAGTTCTATGTATTAACCAAAAGAATGAACCATGGAAACAAACTCATTCCAGCTCTGGTAGTTACATGGTGACTTCCAACAACAGAGTTCAGCTGCATCAGCAGTTTCTCTGGCCATACCTACCATCCTGGATGGTGCTCTGCGCCAGAGGTGACACATGGTTCTTTCTGGACCTCAGTAAGAAAGACATGTCTACAAATAACATAATGAAATTTCTTTGATAATAATAAGATAGAAATAGGAAGAGGAATATAGAAAGTGAATAAATCTTACGTCCTTTTGGATGATGTTGCTACTTACATTGTCACAGCAGTCCCTTCTGCCAGCATAGGGGTTACTAGATGTAAAATGTCTGGCATGGCTTTCCCAAGATCACCAACTCTCCAAAAGCAGTATCTTCTGCAAGGCTCTCAATCCAGAAGAAAACTTCCTGACTACAGAACTCTAAAGAAGTTTCTCACTCGTACAGCAGGGTTTGATTTTCTTCTCTTTGCCTGATGATGTTCATTTGGATAGTTGTCCTCATTTGCATGGGGAATAAACAGTCTGATTGAGTAAAGATCTCTTTTTTTATCCTGGGCAGATTTTGCTATTTTATTTTCAAAAAACCTGTTGTAGTACCAGACCTCAGCTCATAGCCAGAGAACATTCTAGTGGAAGGCAAACCAGTCTTGACTTCTGGGTAAAATTTTTAAGGTTATGCAATACTGTGTATTTTGGACATCCATAACTGTCTGCTTCCTTCAGTCTTTATTGTAGGTTTATTGATAATAATTATTTTATAATGCAACTTTTAAAAAAAGTACATTCACTGTAATTGCATGCTCATTATAGGTCTTGACCTAAACTCATGGAAATAATGGAAGAATCACAGACAGCTTAAATACCAAGAAATTGTTGATTCAGCTTTGGTAGTGTGAAGGAGATTGCTAAAGAGAGTAAGCTAATTTGTGTACTAGATAGCCACCTAGTACAGCAGGTTTATTCATGGCTGAGGAGTTAAGGAATTCTTTGTGCAGAAGCCAATATCTTTCTCAAAGAGTTTAAGCTCATTTGTTTGATGACTTCCATGCATTATCAAGATTTTGACTTCAACAGTTTTGATGAACAACTACGAAAAAGGTGTTCCCGGATGTGTCTGGGATTCATTTAAGACAATAAAAACTGGATGCTCAAATATTTATCATGGAAACAAGACTTCAGAACAAATTTCACTCTTGGTATAGCTATACCTGTGACTCAATTCAGGAAATTGAAAACTTTGTGAGAAATTTATCCTTGTGCCTTATTTGAGTTCTTTCTGTTAATAAAGTTAAGTGCTGCTGCTATTATGTAAACAGGAATTAAAACATAAGTTGTATAAATACATTGCATTTGAAAAATTGTGTGAATTTGGTTCACTGTCTGTGATTAAATGGCCTCACTATCCACCAGCTATATCCACCAGCCAAGGGTTTGCTTCTGAGCTATGACAAGTTAAAGTGCATGACATTATTTTGAGATTGAAGAAATTAAATATTTGTGCACATACCCTTTCTGAGACAGGATAGAATACAGCAGGTACTGCTGATGGAATGTGATCCCCATGTCACACCAGGGCAAAATCCAAGACAGAGTGCTGTGCCACAGAAGCAGTAAATCTGATATGGTAAGGTAGTGTTCTGGACAGTAGAGTTTAGTGAACACAGATCATGTGGACTTTATCTGATTGACAGTCTTCGCACACCCTAGGGAATAACTTGCAGCAAACCTGAGCATTGTCCTTAGGATTGACTATATTTGGCTAAAGTGCAAATCTTAGCCATTTGCCATCTGTCACTGGTTAAAGTTTCCCAAATGTTAACCTACTTGCATTTGAAACAGAAGTGTCAACTTCTATGTCAGATCTTTTATTCTTCTGTGCATCTCTTATCCGTGAGAGATTGTTCTCATAAACAGAACCATTTCCACCATATTTACTTTTGCAAGCAATGCATCTTTAGCATTCTTTTTGGGGGGATTTCTCTGTCCTTTTAGCTCAATTCCTGTGCTACCTGTGTCTCAGTTTACTTTTGAAGAACCTGTGCATCAATACCAACAATCTTTTTGGGATATTCAGTTATGCCAAGATATCCAGGTGGTGCCATTTTACTGATGGTGTCCCCACCAAGAGGTCTAGATACCCTCAGTTCTTTCAGCATGTTCCGGCACACCTTGTTGCCTGAGGAGTTTATTGAGACACGCTTAGACTTGCATGTGATGAGGGTTATTTCTTTTCTTGAGCTCCTTCCTGCCCAATCTCTTTAATCCTAAATTTGTGAATAGGGGTTTTTTTAATTTATCATTCTTTATTTTTCTGTTATGCAGATTTACTTGCTTTTTCTTATAAGCTGAGCAAAGCTTTGATGCTTGCTGAGTAGTCTTTAAGACACGTCATTTGTATATTAGAATGGAGCTGGACTTCATTATTTATAGACTGTTGTAGAAGGCTAGAACCCATGTTAGTAAAATTCGAGACAGTTCAACCCAAGGTCTTTAGAAAGCTAGTTTGCTAGTAGACTAGCAGCTGAGCAACCTGTCTGTAGGTGAACAAAAGAACTGTAAGTGAATTATATTTAATTCACTTTATTAAAGTGCCTGAAGTTCAAGCTCCAGGAAAATAGATCAAAAAGAACCTACTTCTCCAATAATTTCTGGTGTGACAGAAAACACTGGTGGCTAAAGGAGAATAGAATTTGCACTTTTTAAAATTACTCAAAAACCAAATCAAGTAATACCACGGCTAACACTGTATTTGAAAAATCTCTAGGGTATACAACTTCATTGCTTAATTGCATGGTGAAAACAGCAATGGTGCATTCACCTTCAAAGCATCTTATAAGCTTCAGCTGATGTCCTTCATTTCTATGCCTTCTTCATAGCTACCCTGTGGGTTAAAGGAAAGCATTTACCTTCTCAAAGGAGCTTCTGTTTTGATAAATACTTCTATTAAAAAGATGACACTTTTGGAGGATCACAGTGGAAGGCTCTGTCTAAAGGAAATCCACTATCTTTTCTGGATTATAACCAGAGTTCTTTTCAAGAGTCCATGCGGTTGGTAGAAGAAAATGGTAATAGGAATACACAGCACTAATTAATAGGCGAGGGAGTTTGACGTTTGGTTTTGTTGAGCTGAGATACAGGTTAAGAATTAGTGAATTTTTACATGCTTACTTTGGAATATATTTTTAGTTATGCCTAATAAGTAAGGAGAAAAAAGTTCAGACAAAGCTGTAAATCAGAATCTAAATACAAAACAATTTTATGCAGTGAATGATGCACTAATTAATATGAAGTTTCAATTTTGATACTAGAATTAATAAGTTTTACCTTTCCTTCCTGGTAGATATTTAAGGCCCTACAAAGAATTAAATGGCAAAATTTATTTCATTTTTATCAGCTCAGTTACCTCTATTTTTAGCCATTTAGCTTATTTTGGTGGAAATACTAGTAGATCTTTCATGAAATTTTTAAGAAAAAAAATTGCAGAACATTTTTTCACAGGCACAATTTTTGATGTATGGTCCCAGATGTAAGGAAGCCGTATTGCATGTTTTGAGGTTTTCCTATTGAGCATTTCTGAAATTTCAGAAATGAACACTAAGTAGGTCTAAAAGATACAGTATGGGGTGCATGAGAGATGTTTTTGACACAATAGGGTCAGAGAAGTTAAAGACACGTTCTTTGTTGGCAATTTTGGCAGAAATACTGAAACACAATGTGGGAACTGCAAACCTTATGACATTCAGTAAAATGTGAAAGGCTTCATGTCTGTAATATATGACTTGATGTCATGTATATGAGTTGGTAGCTTTTGCACAATATATAATGAATCTCACTTTTTTGTCTGAAGTTTGAAAAGATTTTCCCAGTTTAAATAACTCATGCTTGAAGTGTGGTGTAAATTTAAAACTCCCTATTGTCAAAGTGTAAAAAAGTCCACTTCATGATGTTGCAAATAATAATGCTCTATTCTTATCTTAATAGGTCCTTATAAAATTATAAACTATTTTGATAAACCTTTGCTATCTAAATGAAGAATGAATAAACAGAGGCATGTATAAAAGCAGAGGCATATATAAATTTCCCAGCTGCGTCACTGCAACCTGAAGTTCTGTTATAGTTTCCCATTATTTTCCTGGATTTTTTATTTGCTGCTTTTTTGTGGACAACAATAAATATAATATAGATCTTTCTGTTCTTGTTAGCTGAGCTCCCCTTGCTTCCACTGTAAGAATGTAGCGCCGACATTTTAGAGCCACTTAAGAAAAAGGTCTGTAAACCATTTCTTTGTCATTCTATTCATACTGTATTCAACTACATTTGCCCTTGGGGAAGTGGAAAGCTCCAATATACAGAGTACCTTGTACTGGAGATGCCCATTTGATTGGGAGAGGGACTGTCTGTAAAGCAGTAGGGAAGGAAACAAAACAGACAAGACAGTGAAGGCACCTAAAACCAGCTGTACTGGATCTCACCAAAGACTTGTGTTCTGAACAGAGCAAATCCAGAGATAACTCACCTCTAATATATACTGTGGTGCTGTAGGAACAGTACGGCAAAAGTTTAATCTGAAACCTTATCAGAAGAGAGATCATTAGTGTCACAAAGCTGATTGGAGCACCTGACATACAGCGAGAGGCTGAGGCAGCTGGAACTGTTCAGCCTGCAGAAGGCTCAGGGGCTCTTAGCAATGTGTGTGTGGGAAAGTAATGTTGCTAGAACCAGACTCTTCTCAGTCATGCACTGTGAGAACAAGAAACAATGGGCACAAGTTGAAATACAGGAATTCGAACATCTGCTAATTTGGGTGCCACCAGTACCTACTACCTATCTACCTTTTTCTGCTCTTCTTTCTGGTGCTTCAAGACACAGACATACCTCTTTGTTTTCCATTCGTCCAGCCTTAGCACTTCTATTACAAATATCTACACCCCAGCAGTATTTAATGTTCTCCTATGGACTTCCTGACTAAAGTCTGTATCTGTGAGTTTAATAACCCTTGGTGAATTGCTATTTTCTCTTATTAACTTGTGAAATTGTTTTTTGAACATATTGATAGTTGAGGGCTTTTTTCTTCCACAACACTGGATGGCAATTAATTGACAATAAATCCTACAGCGGATAAATTCTTCCTTTTATTTGCATTACAGCTACTGCCTGGGAGTTTGCTTTGGCATCCCCTAGGTCTTGTGTCAGGAGAAATAACAAGTAACAGGCCCATATTGCCCTTTCTATTCCAGTCATGGTTTGAAGACTCTAACATATCTTCCATCAGTCATTTCTTTTCCAAAATGAAGAAGCACAGTCTATTTCCTCTCATCTTCTTCAGGAGTCACTCCATACTGCTGATCATACTTCTTGCCTTTCTCTGTCCTTTTGCTGCTGTGCCACATGATTTTTGAGATGTAGGAACTAAAGGCATGGGCCATGGCATAATATTGTGTTGCTGCTTTATTCTCTGTTCCTTTCCTAATAACTGTTAACATTCCATTTTCCTCACGTGTCTTTGCTAAGCACCATCATCTATGTGGATGAACCTAATCACAAAACCTCCAGAAGTTCTTTCTTTTGTTGTAGTGAGTACTTAAAACCCCCCAAATGTAGGATTTTTTCCCTCTGCATGAATTCATTTGCACTTATTATTATTGAATATTAGCTGTAATTTTATTTCCCAATTATTTTGCATTCTTTGGAACCACACGACTTTTATTGCCTGAATATTTTGTACCATCACTGAACTTTATAACTGCATTAATTTCTTCCTTTTGCAAATCACAGAAACAAAGAAACATAGGATGATCTGAACTGGAAGAACACTTAGAGATTTATACTTCCAGCCCCCTTCCATGTCCGGGGACACCTCCCACTAAACCAGATTACTCAGAGCCCCATCTAGCCTGGCCCTGAACACCTCCAGGTATAGGAAGTCCACAATGTCTCTGGGCAACCACTGTCAGTGCCTTATCATCCTCACAATAAAGAATTTCTTTCTAATATCTAATTTTAACCTGCCCTCCTACGGCCATTCCCCCTTGTCCTATGACTACACACCCTTGTGAAAAGTCCTTTTCCAACACTCTTGTAGCCCTCTTTAGGTAATGGAATGTGCTATAAGGTCTTCCTAGAGCCTTGTCTTCCCCAGGCCAAACAGCTCCAGCTCTCTTATCCTGTCTTCATTGGAGAGGTGCTCCAGCCCTCTAATTAACTTTGTGGCCCCCTTTTGAACTTATTCCGACAAGTCAACATCTTTCTTGTGCTGAGGGCCCCACAGATGAGCGTGGCACATTGGGCTGGGTCTCACAACAGCACAGTAGAGGAGAGGAATGACTTCCTTCAACCTGCTGGTCGTGCAGCCCAGGACACAGTTGGCTTTCTGGGTGCAAGTGCACATTGTCAGGTCACGTTGAGCATCTCATCCACAAACACCCCAAAGTCCTTCTCTCAGGGGCTGGTCTAGATCCATTCTCTGCCCAACCTGTACTTTTGATTGGAATAGCCTTGACCCAGGTGCAGGACCTTGCCCTTAACCTTGTTGAACTTCATGACGTTCACACAGGCCCATCTCTGAAGCCTGTCAAGTACCCCATGGATAGTATCTATTCCCTCTAGCATGTCAACTGCACCACACAGCTAGGTATTGCCACCAAATCTGTGGAGGGTGCACTACTCCCACTGTGCATGTCACTGACAAAGATGATTAAAAGTGCCTGTCCCAGTACTGACCCTGGAGGAACACCACTCATCACTGCTTTCCACTTGGGCATTGAGCCATTGACCGCAGCTCTGTGAGCGCAGCCATCATTGTTATAGGTAAGTTAAGTACCACAGTTTTCAGCTCATTTATTCTTTCAAAGAATCTGAACAGATCTGTGCTGCATTGCATCTCCATGCTGAGGGGACCTGAC
>VXBA01004278.1:0-19100 GCA_013399895.1 Serilophus lunatus
GTGTAATTCTGTGTGTAACAGTTCTGTTGGGACACAAGAGCTCCTGTTGCCAGAACTCAGGTGAGTTGCCTGAAAGCTTAGTGCTAGCATAGCAGTTTATATATTGTCAGAACAGGAAGTTCCCATACTATCTCCTTCCTTATTCCTTTTCCCCATGTCCCACCACAAGCACACAATTTATCAACTTGTTCTTTCTTTCTAGGTGGAGCCAATACACACAGGCAGCCGATATTGTCAGTTCTTTGATCAAGTTGAGTATGTTGGCTGTGGCTCATCTTCTCTGAAAAGGAATGGTTAGGAGCTCCTGCTGATGCTTCTGCAGCATAAAATCCTCTGGTTTTCACTCTCTGATGCTCTCGCACCATTAGCAGAACAATACAGCAAAACAAGACATGAAAGACATCCTAAAACAAATTATCATTAAGATTTAAAAAAGTACCCAATATCTTGTTATATATTTATTTCATACTTTGTAAATAATGAAAACTTTTTTTATTATCATTAAGTGTTACATTTAAGGTAACAACATCTTGTTTCATAAGGGATAGTACAGTGAAAGAAGTATCTATCCCACAGCTTACATTGTAGAAGCAAACACTCATAATTCCCTAAGTGATTTTTGAAATTAATTCCTCTTGTCATTAAAATCTGAAAAAAAAAAGATGTCTCTTCGCTCCTTAAAAAAGAGCAAAAATGAACTTGTTTCTTCAGAGAAAACAACTAGGAGGCCAGGAAAGTATAATCTAAAATGCTAACCTGTTCTTGAAAACAAAGACTCACACATACAGTAACTGTTCTTCTATGGATTCTTTTATTCCCTCTTTCTGGCCTAATGAATCCAAGTCTGAATTTTGACATGGCTTCCACAAAGAAGAGGATAAGGTAATCTTCCCACCTGCTGTGTTATCTAGTCTGCTTCACTAAGCTGAGAAATGGAAATACAACATTTGTCAAGGACAATGGGGACCAAAGCAGCCTGATGACATTTCTGAGCAGTATATAAAAACTAAAGGGTTCTTTTCCATCAGTGCTTCAAAGGAAAGTGTTAAATAGCAAGGCAGTTTGAAATATGTCAGTTCTGCGTCACCTGTATTATGCACATTCTGAGATTGCCTCCAAAAGTCAACTCCAGAGGCATTTAGGCAGAGGAATACTTAATTTCTGCATCCCAAGAAAGCTCACTGAACTTACAAATGGGAGGATATAGGAACTTGTGTGTATGTATATCTGGTGCCCAGAAAACTTTACATCTGAACCTAGAGGTTGTACGGAGTGTTTCAGTAGCACATCCTTCATTACAGGTATCTACAGGTATATACAGAGTAAGTCCCACTTCAGATAACTCTATTTTTTTTTAATATGGCCCTTAAGCACTTCTGAAAATTTCATGCTACATGTCAAAAGTTGACAAGGGGAAAAAAAAACCTAAATGGAAGTGGAAAGGCAAACTAACAAAACTGTTTATCAAAAATATCTCATTGTTTTTGTTCTTTCTTGGAGGCCACAGCACCATTGGAAATGAAAGTATTATAAACAGGAGTGAGATTGTGATCACATTTGATATAGAAATGGATGCAGCATCAGACAGTTATTTTTTCTGTACCTATATTGCATACACCAGTGTGTTGTCACCATAAGTACAGACAGGGATGTGTACTGGAAACCTCAATTAAACTACAGGTCTAATAAAGTAACAACATTTAAATACTTTCTTGCTCTGGTCTGAATTGCAGTAGAAAAATAGATACACAGTGATACTAGCAGCCATTTTTAGTTGTGTAGTTTATAAATGGAACTAGATCTACTATTTTTCCCTTAGGCTATTTAAAATGTCTCTTAATTAAAATGAGCCTTATTTACTATTCTGTTTACATTGCATAACATAGGATATAACAATGGCAAATAATCTTTTGAGTGACACTGATATTAATGTGGAGAGCAACTGCCATACCAGCGTTCCTTTGAAATGCACGATAAGTATGTAGGAGAGCATCACTGATGACAAGAAATTACAAACATGATGATAGATGTTGTAGCTTAGTAGTGCAATTTTCTTTCTTCTCCAACAAGTGGTATAAATTATTATGTATTTAAGAAAATAGAATCAGTCTTGAGGAGAAAAGACAATGCAGAAAGAACCGTGTCTCATCACTACCACCTAAGGAGACTTTCCACTGTGCTTTTTGTAACCGGACTTGTCTGTCCCGCATCGGCCTTTTTAGCCACCAGCGCGCTTGCAGCAAGCGTGGGTAGAGCCCTTCCTATATCTTCGTTCACAAAGCCTAGCTGTGATGATGATGATGATTTAAGAAAAAAATGTATGTTTGGCAAATCAATGGGACACAGAAGTATGAGTATCACTGTTTTAAATTTAAAAAAAAAAAATCCCCACGAATTTAACTAGAAGTACTTCTGAACCTGAGATTTGTTGATAAAGCAAATGATAGTACGCATTGCTTCTGGACACTAGAGGTAGGAGTTTATACCTGAGAGGAAAGAATCTGTATTTTGTTTTAAAGTGCATTTTAAACTGTCCTTTAACTCTTAACTTTCTTTTTCTTCTTCAAAAGAATCTTCATGTGTATATTATTTTAAAAAAGCAAACTGGCAGGATATTTTATCAGTTGTTCCTTGAGCTTACAAATATCTACTTCAACACAAGAAATAAAGCATCAAGAGTTAAAGATTTCTATGTAAACATGAGCTCATTTATTCGTGGATTCAAATCCACATTCTTCACTGTAGCTCCCTCTGCAAGCACAGTGTTCATCTTGCCAAGACCCAACTGTCTGATGTTGGTCTTCATAATATTAATAACTCATAACAATAAGTAGCAAAGAAACAAGGTTCCATGTGACATGGGTATTTCAAGTTTGAAAATGAATGATGTTGCTTTTAACGAGATAGGGTAAAGAAAGGACTTTTGTTGCTTCTCTTTTGAACACACCATTAAAAATTTACAGGGGATTCATGTCACCTGTAGCTGACTGATTCCATCCCCATGGCTTCCTACAGAGCCAATAGAAGATGGTCGCCACTGCAGTGGACGTTGAAATGCTCTCAACACCCAGCCTTTTCCATCTCGGTGGTCTCCATAGCATTAGCATGTTTTAAATCTCCCATGATTTTCACTGTGGGAAGAATTCTCTTAAGATTTCTCACATGTTTCTATTCTTTTCCATTTTGGGCCCTTCCCGCTATAGATCCTGAAGATAAAACAATATTCTGATCCCAATGCAGCTAGTTCACCGTCCTTCTGTTCCTGTTCTCTCTAATAAAAATATCTTCTAAATTTCTTGAAAGAAATTTCTTCATTTCATACCATTTCTTTGATGGAATAGAAGGAAATGAATGTCAGTATAATAATTAAATAAACACACAACTGGATAATTTTAAGCATATGGAAAGAGAAATCCCACTTCCTATGTAAGTTATTAAAAATACTGAAAATAGCATGTGAGTTTTGATATTCTTTTTTTTTCATAAGACAAAAAGAAAGATTTTCAAACATCAAGAAGGATTAAATGAGGTGTATGCTCAAAAAATAATTTGCAAGGATTTGGTTTCACTTTGAGAATTTGAGAGATTTTGGACACATCCAGTCAGAAAATCCATGAATAAACATATGAAATTAGTGACTGAAACCAAGTGGAAATATACCTGGCTATTCATATTCCCATACTGTTCTGTTACTTATTAGCACAAACTGAACAGAATTCAGCTGTTTGTAAAACTTTAGGACGACTCTCTGACACAATTGCTTGCAAAGTGCAATATGTATATCCCCTGGGGTATGCAAGACAATCAATTGGAGTGTGAGAAGAAAGGAGGTTTTGTACCAGTAATAAGTGAAATGAAATAAATTTTTTAAAACAGTGCTTATTTCATCCTTTTCATCTTTCTTGCGTCCATTTTTAATATATATTATTCAGTATGTTTTATAATTTACAGATTTACAGAATATGCTGAGTTGGAAGGGACCCAAAAGGATCAAGTCCAACACTTAGCTCTGCACAGGACCATCCTCAAAAGTCACACCATGTGCCTGAGGGTATTATTCAAATGCTTCTTGCAATGTGGTACATTTAGTTCCGTGACCACTTCCCTGGGGAGCCTGTTCCAGTGTCCAAACACCCTCTGGGTGTAAAACGTATTTCTAATATCCAACCAAAACCTCTCCTTACACAACTTTAGGCCTGTCAGTGGTCACCACAGACAAATGATCAGTGCCTGTCCCTTGTCTTCCCCTCACAATGAAGTTGTAAACTGTTCTGAGGCCTCACCTCAGCCTCCTCCAGGCTTGACAGAACAAGTGACCTCAGCCCCTCCTCATTTGGCTTCATCTCAAGGCCCTTCACCATCTTTGTTGCCCTCTTCTGGACACTCTCTATCAGCTTAATATCTTTCTCATATTGCAATTCCTCAAACTCCACACAATATTCAAGGTGAGGCCACACCAGTGCAGAGCAGAGCAGGATCGTCACCTCCCTCAACCTGCTGGCAATTCTTTGCACCCCAGGACATGGTTGGCCCTCCTGGCTGCTGGGGCACTGCTGACTCATGTTCAGTTTACTGTCAACCAGGGCCCCAGGGCCCTTTCCATGGCACTGCTTTCCATAGTATATCAGTGGTGGGTCCATATTGGAAATAGCTAAAACCACCTTTGTCGTAAAGGGGGTCAGACCTATGTCTCACATCAAAGAAGGCATCTTTGAGATTTACCTTCCTGCTACCAAAGCATTACCGGGTATACCCAAAACACATGCATATACCTAATAAATAAACAAATATGAAAGAGACAGTTTGGTATGTGCTTGAGCTAATCATTCCTTTCTCTTTATAGATGGTATAGGCATCTCTCTTAAACCACCTCAGTCAGATAAGACAAAAGTGCTCTAGAGGACCCTGTTTCTTTTTGTTGGCTATCAAAGCAGCTGTAGGATAACTAGTTCAGATGTTAACAACTGCACAGTAAAAGTCTAAAGCTAGGTTAGAGGAGTCCTTCTGCTTTATTTTACCTGGAACATATTGTCTATGCTGAAACACTGATTTTTCTATACATTTTAAGAGAGGTTAACATTTTCCAATGCTGTCATACATGACATACAACGCTCAGATTGACTTTAAAAAATTTGTTGGGGATGAAATTTCTCTGAGGGAAGTCTTGCAAGTTTATTCTTTCAGATACATTTAGTTTAATTAAGTGAATTCCCTAGCAAATTTTGTCCTTACTGGGTCTCTTTTTTCTTCTTCTTTCACTACAAAAACCATTTTGGTAGTGAGAAAAGGAGAGGTGTACCGAGTGAAAACTGAAGAAAACAATTAAAATTTTAGTAATTAATTTTACTTTTTATTTATTTATTAATTAATTTTAAATGCTTTATTCACAGAGGACTAATCAGCATACTCTGTGTCACTAACAGAAGTCTGTAGTCAAGAAGCTATAATGACAAGAAAAACAGGATTTAGTGAACATTATTGGTTGACTGCAATTCTAAAACTGTTTACATATTATCAGAGAAGTAGCAGTACAATGGTACAGCTACATGATTATTGCTGATATTTTTCTCTATGGGCACTGACGTACGTACGAGTAGAATACAATTCAGTTCACCATAACATCATGTTCCCTTTTCATTTAAATATATATCTTTAATATTAACTCTGCAGGACACTTTATAGCTTTTTTACAGTGGCCGATCTCTCGTTTCTGAAAAGACTTGTTAGGAGTGGTAAATTGTTCTGCTGAGGAATGAAAATCACAATTTGTTTCTTTGCTGAGCACTTGTATTTCCTACCCATTTTGTCTCTTGGAGGGACCAAAAGAATGTAACTGGAGAATTTTCTCTATTACCTGTTTTTTCCATTGTCCTTCAAATTGGAACTAGGAATATGGGATGTTTTAGGGATTCAAGGAGAAGCAAGATGGACTGATTTAGCATTCATGGCAACCACTCAAATTCTTACATTTGAAACAGCTTTTTCTTTTATCAGTTTGATGTAAGAAGCTGTCTCTTTCACCACTGGCTGTTCAGTAGAATGTCTATGCTCAATGAGCCAAACCATCAAAACTATAAATGCTCTGTCATATAAATAGTAACTAGTTTTAATGGAAATCATGATAAAATATTATCCTAAAGGTAGACCATTTACTGAGATCCTGATAAAATGCCTGAAGCCCGAGATTGAAGACTATTATTGCACAATAAAAGTAACACCTCTCTCCAGGGGAAATATCTTTATACAGCTATAGCTCAGAAAAGTCACTACCTCATTTGTTACAATTTTCTCTTTCTTTCTTTTAAAATGAATGGTGTAAATCTCGTCTAGACAATTTTCTTAAGCAGACTTTATTGAATTATTCATTCTGAATAACATTAGTTGTCAATTTAGACTTTTTTTAATTCACAAACTTCTGCAAACTGATCTGGAAATTAAATCTTGGCATTAGTGAAGTCAGTGGGAGGTTTACTATGTGCTTTAAAAAGGTCAGTCTTCATGTTTTATATTTATGATGTGTTCAAATTAAAATATCCTGTTGACGTACATGAGACTTTGAGAAAGTACAGAATTGCACTCTTAATTAGTAGGGGGGGTTTTAATGTGTTTTTTCTTTAAAAAAAAAAAAAGGCAAAAAACAACAACAAAAAATAGTATATTTGTTTAATTACCCTAAAGCAATGATAAGTATTAGGGAATGACTCAGCCTAACAAGTCTTCAGATCATCACATAATCATATTCAAGCAGAAGGACATAAAATACTAAAGGAGAAAAAAACACAATTAAAAAAAAAACAAAACACAAAAGCATTAAAAGCTTTGTGCAGGTTAAAGCCAACTCTCCAGAGTTTACTGCTTAAATTGCTGTTGTGAATTTGTCATAAATCTAAATTTTAGCAGACAGAAAGAAAAGGTCAAATTTAAAAGCAAAGATCAATGGTAAAAAGAATATGATCATTAACAGCAAACAGGAGCTAATGATTTTAATGCACTGTTATCTAGAATGAAAAAAACTTAAACCACACAATTATTAAAAAGAAAGAAACATCACATCCCAACAGAGAGAAGATTACCAACACATTAGGGAGCTTGATGCAAGCTAGAGTATGTATGAGATACAGTTTCAACTTAATATCCCGGGAGACAGGAAAAGGCAAAGAGGAGAGAGGGCAAGAGATCATCTTAGGTTGTCAGAGAAGGGCAGTAATAATGCTTCTCCTTAATGAGACCATGATGTTTTGAATGCAAACTTAGAGCTATGTGGGATTTGTTCAAAACTGCTCTCATATAGAATACTTTTGGTAATAATAATAACACAACTTCCCAGGAAAAAAAAAAACCAAAACAAAACAAAAAAAAAAAAAAAAACCAAAACTTTTTTTTTAAGTAGATATTCAAAATTTCAGTTGGTAAATAGTTCAACTGCAAAAAGATACTTTTAATTCTAAAACATCTGTAAGTTAATCAGTTTTCTTATGAAATTATGTGTCGACAACAGTCATACGAGCCATCTCAAGTAATGTTTCACCAATTTACTCTCTACAAAGTATCCCAGGCTCTTCAGGTTTTGTGTTTCTTTTCAAGCTGCTTAAAAATGCAGGTTCTGAACTATCACACTGAATTAACATAAATGGAAGAACTATTCCTTACCACCTGCTTATCATGAACAATATTTACAATAAGACAGATTTGAAAAATTTATAGGGTTTTTAATTTAGTAAGTATTTCTTTTGTACATTAATTATTTTTTAAAATCCCAAATTTTTTTTGATCTACATTTTTTTTTTATTTTTAAAAAGCAAAAAAAAAACCATTTGCAACCAATGATATCCTTTATAAAGATACGTATAAATCCACAAATGTAAATAATTTCTGATATAAAATTCTTTCCAAGAAGTTAAAGGTCATGTTATAAGAATCTGCCAATGATGAGTTCAAAACAAAAGAAGCCATAGAAAACATACATAACTTTTTTTTTTTTTCTCACAAATGATGAGATTTTATTGAAGCAACTAAAGTATTCCATCCCTTTAATTTTTAAGGAACGGATGTTTAGTGCTCTGTTCTTCTCATTAAGTTATATCAGATGAGGATGTGAGATGCCAGATTTGAATCTCCCTGAATTATATAATTATTTGGGTTGGAGCAAAACAACTTGTGTCTGTTTGTGTGTGTATGTGTGGAGGAAGGACCAGGCCTGCATGGTCAAGCCAGGGCCAGGACACACATGGCCTGCAGCCCCAAGGCAGACTTGGCGGCCACAGCACAGTTTACGTAAGGCACATGGTCAGGCCTGCCCTTGGAAGGCACCTGACAAAGGCTGCCAACCCAAAATATGCCTGGCAGCCTGCCCACACCACACCTTCTGGAGCCTCTGCTTGGGCACAGCACCCCTCACTCTGGCCCGGAGGACACTGAGTGGTAAGTGACCCGGTTGTCCTGCCCGAGATTTGTGGACAGATGACACAGATATGGTAGCCCAAGCCTCCATTTTTGCTTTGTCTTCTTTCTGCAGCCACTATATGAGTGAGATATACATCAGATCCTTGGTGGTAACTAATTTTCTTTTATTCTATCTCTTCTGTTACTCCTCCTCTCCTCTTCTTTTTCTATAATCCTATTTTCTTTTTTTAATCTCTTTTTTTTTTCTTTTTATTTTCCTTTTTAAGCTCCTTTGGGTAACTTAAAACCAATGGATTGGAGTTTTGTGCTCAATTGCTTTGTGTTGAGTGCTTCTGTAGAATGCTTCTACTTTCATTGTATGTTATCGCTGTAAAACTTTTTGCCAAAATGTTTTATTTTGTTACTAAATCCAAAAGAATTTTTCTTGGCAAAGCATGTCACTGTTTTCTCTCAACATGAATTTGAGGTACTAATGAACTAAATGCTTCACAAAAGTTCAGTTGAGGGAAATCTTCTGAAGCCTTAAACATAAGTAATACATGCAATTAACCTTGTGGTTTCAAAACTGGGGTCTTACAGAGGGCAGATTCAGTACCATACTATTTAGTGAAACAATGCTCTTTGTGAAAAGGAAGCCAAACTTTGGACTTCAGGACATACCAATTATGTAATTTGTCTGTAATCCAGCTGAAGATCACTTGAACCTGAGCATCTTGATTGCTGGTGCAGTGACATTTTTACAACATCCAGCATAAGGAGAAACTTACTAATGATGGAAATCTTGAGAAATCTGGTGGCTGCTCAAAATAAATCTCAGTAAATAGGTGATCTTGAAAACCACATACTTGATGATGGGAGCATTTGGGACATGCTACTTAAATAAGCATAAGTTCATTGAGCCTGTTTAGCTGCCACTTTTCAATTTAGCCATATGGGAGGTTTCCAGTTGAGACATTTAATAGCCCTAACAACTTGCTGTTCTAGTGAAATTTGATTACAGTGAATACAGCACTGGCATGCTGCTTACATAGCTGGCAAGGATGTGAAACATATAAAAGCTGTTAGAGAGGGAACTTTTCATCTTGGCTTATCACCTGACAGCCATCAGGGTTATTGTTAAGTGGATATTGTTTTACTTCTATGGTCCAACTTCACTGAGTCAAGTAGTTATTTTCGACACAAAATATGTTACATTCTAAGGTGGAAAAATTAGGTCCTTGACTTTTAAAGATGATGGTGGTTATCTACCACTATCATATGAAAACATAGCATAGTAGATATTGTATCATTACATCATATGCATTTATGAAAAAGCTGGAAGAAATCTTTTGGATTGAAAAAAAAGATAAAAGGAAAAAAATAATAAAACTAACCTGACTTCATACAGATTTTTTCAAGGTTTGACTAGTTTAATTATTTTGCATATCACAAGGTTTTTTTCTCCAATTCTGCCTTCATGCTGTTTTATATTTTCACTAGAGACTATCCAGTTATCTCATATAGTAATTAAAAAGTCTCAACATCTTCCAGGTAGAAACAAATTATCTGGTCTTTCTTTGGTGAGTCTAATTATATAAGGAGAAGGATAGATATCCTTTCTGTATTTAAGGTATAAGTTGAAGTATTTACTAACTTTAATTTTCACATTAATAGTTTTCAATTGATCCTTTGTTACATTACTTGCTTCAGGGCTTTATTGTTTGCGATATCATGGCATTGTTTGTGATTCTTACAGTCAGACTTAATTAAGAGAAAATCAGAAGTATACAGGGAAACACAAAGACAGAAAGCTTAGGATTAATCTGTAGAACTCTGTAGTAATTTATTAAGTGACAGCCTGATTATTTCTGATACTGACAGTTCCACAGTCATCAAACAGCCACAGTCTTCTCCATTGTCACTTTTAATGATTATTTAGATATTGCAAAAAGAAAGTGACAAAGTTCTGTGGCATTTCAGAAACATCTGTTTCTTGCATCCTGCTCTCTTCACTGTAGTGTTGAGGGGGGTTGCCTTTTTTTTAAACATTATTTATTTCACCTTAATATTTTGTTATATACTTTCAACAGATGAATTATTTTCAGCATTTTCCTGAGCTGCGAGGAGCCACAACTTCTCCTGTCCTGGCTCCCGGTCCGGGCGGCTTGCTTCCCCTCGCCTCCATCAGCACGGGCAGCAGCGCAGTGCCATCAGAGCTCCAGTGGTAGCATCCTGCAACCACTCAACGAATCGCAAGTGATAGCTTTTCCCCGTGGATGTCCCTGGGGGGGGTGTGCTTTTACCTTCTCTATCTTGCAGGGACTTGAAGGGCCGGGAGAATACTATCTACGAAGTGGCTTCCCCTTCCTTCCCCTGTTTCTCGGCCAACCAACCAGACGGCTTTGAGGAGCAGTTTGGGGTTTTTCTTGTTTATTGCGTGACATTGTCGGGTGTTATATTGTGTGTATTTTGTTCAGTGCCTAGTGAGTTCTATAAGATCTTTACTGACCTAGAAAAATAAACCTGTGTTTGCCATTGCATCTCTATTTAGTCTTTTGTCACTGTTGTGTGCCCCCTAGTGGTATAGTGGTTTAAACCACCACACCACCCACCTCCCGTCTGCCCCTAAAACAGCAACATACCCCCCTAATTCAAAATAAAAAATATATTTCTTATTTTAGAAAAAAAGAAGGTTTCAGAAGATAGCTTTGTAAATGAGATCCATATCATCCCATTTTAAATGAAACAAGCTGGTGACTAGGAGAGATTAGGATAAATTATTTAGGATATTTAGGATAAATTTTTTATCTAAGGCTTCTAGATAGTCAGCAATAAATAGGAATCTCTAGGGGATATTTCACCCCATTACCTCAAACATCTTACAAATGTCTGTTTTGTAACGGGTTTAATTGTTGTATCCTCAAGGCTTTTCCCAGCGTCTAAAGAAGCTTCTGCCAACAGTGCCATTCACTAATTTTACTCAAGACATGATTCCTTCAAAAAAATTATGGGCAATCTAGGTGGAAAAGAAATACATAAGTAAAAGAGAACAGGAAAAGGATTTGCTAAGGGGAAGGAAGGGGGTAGTTTTCTGTTGATTTTTAAATGTACTGTAATTTTCCGATTTTATTGTGGTAAAAAAAGAATCAAATAAAACTAACACTTAGTTAATATTTTTAAAAAAGGATTTTATAAGATTTCTTCACAGCATTCCTGTTTCTGCAAAGGAAATGCTTTCTGCAAACAAGGACAACAAGTCACATCACAAAATAAGATGTATTCTCAATTGTCTTATTTTTTCATTTGTTTACATGCTTTTTTTTCCCTCACGACACCTATATACACTTAACCTTACAGAGATACCCAGGGCAAGACAGGAAAGAAGTAGGCATTTCAAATGTTTAATTAAAATGGAAAAACACTTCCAGCACAGAGGGCAGAACATCTAATATACTTGTCTATACATCTGGCTTGAGGGAATGTAGCTAAACATAAATTATTCTATTGTTATCAAAGAGGTTTTCATTGAAATGCAAGTGAGAGCCATGAGGGGCTATATTGTTGCTGCAGTTTCTAAGACATCACTAAAAGCAGAAGAAAATTATATCTCCAAACTGTAGATTAAGGATGGGTGAGTCAGTTTAAGAAAACAATTTGTGTCTACCCAGGAGAAAGAAACCCTAGAGGAAGTTTATTAAGGCTGCAGCTAAGGAACTTATATATGCATTTTTCTCCTTATTTGTTGTGCTTTCCAGAAAGATAGAAAAAAAATATTTTCTCTCATGAGGGAAAGAAACAAATTGTGTCTAATTAATTTGTTAATTAATGTTTTTTATTGACAGCATCATATTCCTGGTCATGCATCATTTTATATCATTATTTTTATCTAAGACAAAAAGAAAGGAATTCTACTGGGATCAACAATATGAAATGTTAATAAATACTGCTTTGAGAACATCCTTTAAAAAGAAAGGAGGAAAATGAAGTGTGTTGTTCTATCTCTTTATCTGTTCAAAAGGATCCAGCAATTATATGTACTACTATAATTAAGGCATTTTTTGCAACTGAATATATTAATGACTCAAGAAATAGTGGAATCCTATGATAAGAAATAGTGGAATCCTATGATATAGTGAAATTTAATAGAGAAGATTTAATAATCTCAAGATATTTTCTGCATATTTTTGCTGCACCATCATGGCCGTGTAACACTTAGGCAGCACTGAAAATTGAGGAATGTCTTGTTCCTCTCCGTGTCCTAGTCTCAGGCAAATGAAGCTGACTATACCATTGTAAACATCACCATTGAAATTACTCTTGTCTCCCGGAAAAAAACAGAAAAGTCAGAACTCCTGGGCAACAGGATTTCAATAAGATATTTTTACATAATTTTGTCATTTGCAATCGCCGTTAGTCAGAACTCCACACTGTCTAAAGGTTTTTACACATTTTGAATTACCTTGAAAGCAAAAATTATATCTATATTTTCCAAAGTTTGAAAGTGCCAGAGTGAAATAATAACTTCCCTGGATAAAATTTTCTGCAATAGGAATGCAATAGGTCTTATCTACTCAGATGTTATGAAAAAGGCTTTTGTGATCTCATGCATGAAATTGTGCATGAGTCTAGGGAAGAAAGAACGAGTGCAGTAATTATGAAATGTCTAATGAATGAGGTAAGTGAGAAATAAAAGAGGATTGTGTTGAAAGCATCTGTGGTAAAATCTCCAGGGAAGTTACATGCAAAATTCTTCAGGATAGTGTCGTATCTGGTATTATTTAACATTTATGTATGACCTATTGCAGGCAAAAGTTACAGACACTCTGACACAACTGCCTGGTTACAGAGAGACCATGATTCAGAATGTAAATCTAATGGCTTTACTGGTCATAGCTGCAAGCTTTTGAAACAGAAATAAGAGAAGCTACAAACTACTTTTTGAACTAAGAGCTTGATCAATCTACACAATAGGCTACGTAATGCTGTTACTTGTTTTACTATGGCCCTAGGGCTGATGACTCATATTGACTTTCCTAGACATTTACTTAGTCTTACTTGAAAAACAGTCACCCACTGTGTTCTTTGTGATTTACTGGAGAACTGGACACTCAGTGAGTGTTTACCTGCTCTACTGTTTACTATATCACAGCAAATGGATTTTAAAGTGTCATCTTTTTAATTGATGCAAAGGGGTAAAAAGTATCCACTGCATCCCTTTTAAGTGGCAATTAGATAAAGGCCTCGAAAGAGGGTGACACTGTATTATTGCAAAAAATGAAACCTACTTGAATATCACTTGAATATGGAATATGGAATATCACAAATAAATACACAGAGTCTTAAAGCTCGTACTGTAAAAGAGGTGTAGGATAGTCATTAATCTCATGTTGTATGGATGAAATGTGGCTTTTTTCTTCAACACAGAGGAAGAGAGAAAAGTGGTGCACAGAGAGCTAAGTGTTTCCTTTCAGAAGAAAACTTCTAAAACTTTTTGAAACTGACTGAAAACTGCCACCTGATCTGGTGGAAGATGTCCCCACCCATGGTGAGGAGGCTTGGAACTATATGATCTTTGAAGTCCCTTCCCATCCAAACGTTATGATTTTATAATACACAAGTGCCTGTAACAGATAGTAAAATGTACCTGATAGCTAAGAAGTCCCATTTCTTAAGGCTTCTTTATCTTTTTTGTACCTCCACAGTCAGTTTCCACCTTAAATACTCATTAACAGTAAGTTAAGGGGATAGGAAGATCCAAGCAACAGAGGAATTCCTCCAGAAATGAAGGCAGCAACATTCCCAAGTAAGAGCTACAAGAAAAATCTCACAAGGTACTCAGCATTGCAGATCACATTATGCTTACTGCTAGTACGTGACAGTCACTGTGAGATATGGACCAGTTTTGTATATACACATAGTATGGAAATCTGTAAAAAATAAAAAAAAATGGGAAAAAGACTAGACAAAATTTTGTGAGCATATGAGTCCTAATGACATTAGGAAAGCCATTGCTTGCCCCTGAATTCTGAAGGAACTTTGATATAAAACTCCTGAATATCTGTCATGCTTTTTTTTTTTTTTAAAAAAAAAAAGGAAGAAAAAAAAAAAAGAAAATAAAAAAGTCAAGACTTCAAAACCCCCAAAAGATCCCAAAGAAAATGATCAAAAAACAATCTGGTAAATTTCAGCTTAGTCCATTTAACTTCAATCTATGTCAAACATGTAGTAATTATAAGTAGCAGTAGAATTGGTAGAGGAATACAAAATAAGAGAGAAGTACAGATGTGCAGAGTGAACAAAAGAGCTATCGTTCATGAGGAAATTATGTTTCACAAATTTATTAAAATTATCTTAAAGCACTCAAAAAGCATGGTGAGGTTATTCACGTGAATTTAGTGTACTTGGATCCTCAAAAGCTTTTATAATAGCCTTTTAAAGAAATTAAGGTGTCTCAAAGAAAAAGGAAAAATCCTCTCATGCACTAAGCAATAGTTAAGAGAGAGAAAATAAACTATATGAATAAGCTGTTATTTTGTCAATGAAGGGTGACAGCCAGTCCTAGGTGTCTCTGCTGTTATTTGCATTGTTCAGAATATCTGAAAAGGTAGGGATAGTGAGAAAAGACTTTGCTTATTATAAAAAATTTGCATGAGGAAAAATGTTTTTTTGATTGAAAAGTTACAACTGGACATCACAACACTTAATCACTGAAGAAATTCACTGTGCTGAAGAAATTCTGTATCTGTAAAAGCAATGTAACAGTTATGACGAGGATCTCAATGTTCACACAATTTTAATGCTACTTATTTCCTACTGGAAATCATAGGTTGTCAGAGATAACTAATAGAGTTGTATCAGAGCTGTTCAAATATCTGATGCAGACGTTTTGGGATGTGATAATGATGCTTCCCTGGAGCAGAAAGAAATGATACGGTACAAGGGAAAGTGAAGATAAACCATGAGAAACTAATAAGATATACATAGACAAAAGGAGAATTAGGAAGTACTTACAAAGTAGGAGATTCTAGAAGAAACTCTTACTATTGTATACAGTTGGAATATTGTATAACTCAGTACTTACTTATTTCTTATCTAGGGGTTGTAGAGACTGAAAGTCAAATTGAGTTTTAAAAGGAATTAGACAAATAACTGAGGCACAAGACAATAAAAGTCCTTTAAAAGCAACAATTTGCATACAATTTTCAAGGTAAGCAAACTTTAGGAGATGATTGTTGTAAGCTGAGAAGGTATACCAGAGAGAGGTTATACATTACCTGTTTTTTAGTTAGGATAAAAAGGGAACTGCCAACTAATTTAGCAGAGATATCTTTATATTATAGTGTAATATCATGTCTAAAATAGCTTCCTTTTGTCTTTCATTTTTGCACACAGGAAACCACTTCAAAATTACACTATATGAAATATATCTGTCCCTCTGTTTGCAATTATAAATGGGAATTCCTCACAGAAAAAGTGTTCTAAAATCCATGATTTATAGACAAAAGAATTAGATAAAAATGTTAGAATATATTAATCTGAGGCCTAGAGATTTTCATATGTTGATCAGTTATATTTTAGGGTGGGATTTTTTTGTTTGTTTTGGTTTGGATTTTTGTAGTAGGCAAACTACTGTTGTCATAAATTTTTTATAAAATGTGTTAAAACATATATAGTTGAGACATATGCAAGTCATAGTGGTTTTGGAACCACAGTATTTATGGAATTTTCTTTTCTAATTAGACCATTGCACCATTTGGAATTGATAGCTTAAAATTATCTTTGACAAGAAAGAAAATTACAGGAAGTTGATTCCTTACAGCAATACAAAATTTTTAAGTTTTACTTAGGTCCATATATTTTTCTACAGTTTTTAGAATTAATGTGAACTCTCCTCTCTAGGTAAAAAACCTACAACATAAAAGACAAAGATATACCTTTGTCAGAAATAAATACAATAGATGTATTACTTTCAGAAATATTATTTAATTTCTTAGATGTAAATAACTGTCAACATATTAAAAAGTTCTTTCATATCACAGTCATCCAGTTAAAAATTCTTTTCTCTAATTTTATTTCTAAATTTTAAAATTCCCATTTGTATTAATAGTTTGATTATATACAGTAAATCCTGTATTACAATAATTGAATGCATAGATATATGTGTAGTTATAATTGCAAATATGTGATACAATATTGGTATATTTTAATAACTACCTGTGTAATTATATCTTATATACTCTATAAGGTATTAAAGAAATCTCTTCTGAGAAAAATTGAGAAGTGAATTTGACTTTACATTACTTTTCATTTTTATAGGGATCTATAGTCTAAGCAAACATGGGGTATGGAAATTAAATAGTTCAGCTCCCCCTAACAAAATTCTGAAGAACACAATATTAGCATAGGCACTGTTTTAATCTGTGTCCTCTGCAAGATCATACTGAACTTTGAGATAATTTTGGTATATCAATATATTTCAGATATTGAAATTGTTCCATCATCTAAAATGATTGCACTTACTTGAAAAATACTCTGTTCCTAGAGAACTAATTTAGAGAAAGGCTCTTTTCCAACAGAGATGGTTTTTTTAAAAAATCATGTTTAGAAGCCTAAGATAAAAGCATCTCATTATTCATGATGTGATACAATACTCGGGATATATGCACATTGCTTTATGAGGGACATTTATATATCTAGTCAAAACAACTCCAAAAACTTAAGCAATGTGATTTTCTCTCAGATGGCTTCAGAGGCACATCTCTGAACATCAGTACCTTCTGCTGTGTATAGAATGAATTTTACTGGAATCACTGAGACTTTAAGAGGCTCAGTTGTATGCCCCAACGCAGGGCAGAGCTCATGTTGCTCAGAGTAGAGGAATCATATTCCTCAGAGTAGACCTGAAAGCTGAATGTAGAACTGGGACAGACCTTTCTTGGGAAATGCCAGGGAAGATCTTTCAAGCCATGAATACTAAATCACTTTGAAAATCAGGCAATTTCTTCCTGCATGCAAGAAAGCATGTAGATGACAAAAGGAAAACATGGTGGAAGTTGTGCTGACTGCTTTTTTCTTCAGAGAAATAAGGTGGCAAGGAGGAAATATGATCAGCAGTACATTTGTACAGACGCCCTGGCCTTAAATGGGTTCTCTGCCTTCAGACAGCCCATGAAGCCCACAATCCTTGCCTGCATTTATTCTGTGTCTTTTCAAAGCAACATGCCTGATCTCTTTGTATTCCTGATGAGTAAGCCCTTCATTTTTGTTTTAGCAAATTTATGAGGCTGTAAATTTTTCACACAAATTCTAATATACATTAAAACAATGTGTTTTGTATGTCATCAAGACAGCTTGCGGTTCCTTTCACCACATTTTAATCAAATTCATTATATATGTTATTTTCATCTCCAACTTGATATAAATAACATTTATGGCAACTTTTGCAGAATTGATCATAATTTAAGGAAAAGTACTTTTGATAATACAATTATTTTATGTTCATTATTAAACAATTAATTCAATTAATTTTCTTATCTACATATGCTAACAAATATACTGACATATGTATATACACATCCAGGTCTATACACATGTAATAGTTGTATAGAAATAAATGAACAAACAATGCATGTGTATAGATATACAGGAAAGAAAAACAAACTGGCAAAAGTAACATATAAAAACTTTCCCTTTGTAACTGTAATGTCCCAAATGAAATATGTCTTCTTTCACAATATACTTTTTATAATGCAAGGATATCAGGATTTTTAATCATAACTCAATGAGTAGTTGTTATAGAACTTGTCATTTTGATAAACTTTCTTGGTGACAGAAATCATATTTTCCAGACTACACTTTAATTCTATATTGTGAACCGAACACTGCTTACTTTCTGCTTACTTCCCCTAATGTAAAATAGTAGAGTAATTGAAGTAATATGTCTCAACTCAGACTTGGTGCCTTCACTTGAATTTTAAGTGTGATCTTTTCCATAGTAATTAAAAAGAAACACCTACCCCATATTGTCATCTATGATGGCCAAGAAAACTATTAGGAATTTAAGATGAAGTACCTAATTTTCACTTTGGTTTCATCTCAGTTTTTCTGACATTCTCTAACACTATCCTGAAAATATGGTATGCTAAGTATCTAACACCTCATTAACTTAGATATAAAATCCACTTAAGGACTGCGAGAGAACTACTTTGACATTTGCTTTTTAGTTTTCTGACCACTTTTTTGTTTGCAGTTTCTGTTGATCTTTTCTAATACATATATATTTCATTTAATATTTTTTTCCTTTTTATTTAAATGCTTTCACTGCATATTTAAAAGTTAGAAATTTTATAGCTGTGAAATGTGCATTAATGCTTTGTAAGAGCCATAAATAAAAGAATTTCTAAAGGATGTATTACTCATTAATCATCTCATAACATCTGATGCTCTTGCTATTTAAGAAAGACTGTGCAAAGAGTGGAGCCCAGGGACTACAAACTTTGTATTACTGTTCATTACAACTGTGCCTCTCCTAGAAGTCTAAAGAAAACATCTGGAGTTAAGCTAGGAAGTGACTCAATGAAGATGACAAATCAGAACAGCTTAGCAGTTTTTGTGAATTCTCATGAATGCAAAATATCTATGATGTTTATATTAAATTGCATTTAATGTAACAAAACAAATTCAAACCCAGCCTTTAATAACTAATGGGGGGGGGGGGG
>VXBA01004278.1:19121-36598 GCA_013399895.1 Serilophus lunatus
GTGGGGGGGCAGGAAAGAAAAAGAAAGAAATGGAAATTTTTTAAATCACTTTCAGTTAACCTGGGACAGCAAACTACTGTACTATAGCCAGAACTGCCACTATGGAGCAGCATGAGTCATGTCTTCTCTAATTGTTCATTTTTATTCTTAAACACAGTTATATCTCTGTAAAATTTTACTTTAAAATTATATGCTTTGTAGTGATTGGTGGGGAGGGATTATTGTTGAATTCCTATTATTTTCACTCTTAGAAAGTGAATGTATAGGAAATCTGAACTTAATTTTATTGTATTTTTCTAGCCAGAAAAATGACTATGATAACAATTTGCATTCACTAGTGAAATATATTCATATTTCAAGTTGTCTATAAAAATTTACTCTAACAGGTATTAATAAAACTCTATATTTTTAGGACTTCTGGTCCTAAAAGAAACTATTACTATTGATGATGATTAAAAAGATGAGAATACGGAATTAGACACTTATTTGGCTTTTTATGTCACTGATTGTGGGTGCTGAATGGTTTTTTTTTTAGAAGAAAATATCCTTTAAAAATATCCTTTTAAAACATACCTTTTAACATCTGAGTGTGGAAAAGGCTAATTCTGATAAAAGCTAGGCATTTTATGAAAAGACCACATTAACACTACAATTGCTTAGAGTTTTTGCTTCTGAAACCATGATTACAGCAACTGAAGACTTTAAATAAACTCAAACTCCAAACTACTAAAGTATGGACTGCAAAATAGAAGTATTTATTGCTTCCCACTTTTTCTCAATGTGTGTATATTTCCTAGTGTGCACACTACGCAATTCCTTAGGGCACTGTTAAAGCTGCTTCAGGGATAATGTTTGTGGACTACTAGGACCCTTGTTAAATTTACTATGCAAACTCAGCTTGAAAGGCATGAGGCCCCTTCACCATGGATTTAAAAGTGAATTAGCATAATAAATACAGTATAAGGTGTAAATAAATCTGCCTTTTAGGTGACTATGACAGATGTGTAAACAATTTGTACATTAAATGTGCTCTGAATAATTAGAACTGGTCAGGAGCCCAAATTTGAGGTCATAGGAGGATGTATAATTGCTAAAGGTAATATACAAAGAGAAGACAAATCTGTCTATATCTTTTAGTAATTTTACATATTAAAAAATTTAATAATATATATTAAGAATTCCTTATCATTGCTATAATTTCCTTGGTCCATGGAAGTAAATGAAAACTTCACCATTGATTTCAATGCACTTTAAGCAGTCTAGTTTATGACATTTTGTTTGGGACTTTTGCCAATGTTTAGAGGACCCAGATGGTGATTACACAGAAAGATTAAATTTTAATCTGATTTTCATCTCTGATTCTTCATGAGGAACAATGCAAGCTACACAGAAATAGCATTAAGGGTCATCTTGGTATTTAGTTTTCTAGGGAAGGTAGTTTTGTATTATCACACAAGTCATTGCAATCCAGAATCTTTTCAGTAGTTTGCAATTTCAACTAAAAATTTTTTTTAAAAAATTATTATTATAATGGTTTAAAAGAAGTTAAATGTAAATCACCAGGCAAACAGAGGTAAGTTAAGGTCTTGAATAATGAGCTGACATAGCATGAGGATATACCAAATATACACAGACATCAATATTCATGCTATGTCAATCTTCATATATAAATAGGAAAACACGCTTTACAGTCTCCTTTGCTTAAACTACTGTTCGAGTTTAGCTCAAGAACACATTCAGAATTTTCACTGTGGAAAAAATATATTTGCTTTTTCATTCTTTAACTAATAGAACCATGTCATTTTGTGGTTTTTTTTTTTTCAGGCTACTTCATCTTATGATTCTACCAAATTATGAGACGGTTTGTAAAATATGATTTTTGCCTTGATGTGTCTAGTCTAGGCCAGTCTTGACATACAACCAATGCAGGAAGAAGAGGATTCATCACATTTAACCCAGAAGCCTTAAAGAGATGGAGTAAATTTGCCTTTGGTGATGTCCAGTCCCCTATTGACTATTCTGAGATTAATTCTAACTTGGATACATAAAGATGAAGATAGATGTTCAGTAAAATTTTTCAAATTTTTAAACTGCTTATGTCTAAACCTTTTGTGAAAACAATGGAAGTAATCATTTAATCTGATAATGTAAACTATTAACCTGATCTTTAAATATTCTAACATTTACATTCTAACTTTCCCAGTACTGTCTTTGTTTGACCTCTCTGCAATTTTTACTGCCAATGAATTTCCTTTGTATCACCCGTCATTAAAGAACTACATTTCATTTCATTGGAATGTTAAATTACATACTGAGGTATATTTTTGAAATACAATATTGAGTGAGATATTTGAAATTCACACCACTGATTAGTTATGCAATTCAGATTTTGCTTTTGGCAACTGAATATTCAAGCTGAAGGTATGTCGCATGAATTTTATCACTAATAAAGCTTGATTACTGCAATAATGACAGAAAATAAGCACAAAGAAAGTATGAAAACAGTTAAGTGAACCCACGTAAGAAGAGGAATTAATATTCTTGCAAACACTACAATGTGCTCCCACCTCTACTTTGGTACAAACAAAAGGGAGTATCTGAGGGTGAGTTATACATTTTTTATTGGATTAAGAATGAAGCACAAAAAAGTACATGAAGCATATGAGAGGACATTTCCAGTGGCATAGGGGGAGTCACACTCCCATCTTTTTATTTTCAGTGACAATCTGGAGCTGAAACTCAGTGACAGGCTTTTGGAAAGCTTCCCCAAAACACATAAGTCGTTCATGTTTCTGAAGTAGGAAAAAGCCCACATTAAATAGCTATGTTTGTCAGGTGAACTTTTTGTTTGTTCATTTGTTTGACAGTGATTGATAATGCTGAGTAGTTTTATCCTATTTTGTGTCATCAGTATGATTTATACTACAGTGACCGTATTATGCCTTTGTAAGTATACAACAAAATATCAGTTTCTCAAAGCACACATCTTACAAGCTGGAAAAAAACTAGCACTTGAACAACTTGGACTCAGATGATGGGTGAAAATGCCAGAAAATGTTTTTGGGACAATTTGGATTAAATTTGGGACCTCAGCGGTGGAAAATCCTGGTTCTTTTTTCTTAGCTACAGGAGTCAGACTACTAAGGAGAAAACAATCTATTACTTGTCCTAACACAGTATGTTTCAATGGAACTGCAATTTTTCTTGCTACCTTTTCCTACCTCAAGATAATAGACAGGTCTTATGTATTCAACTCCCAATTTGAAAGAAGTTTAAAAAATCTTTTTCAGTGTCTTTCAGTTAAGCCTCAGTCTTCTTGTCATTCAGTTCCAGCTTTATGCTAGTTTATGAAATATTTTTTGTGGTAATGTCTGGAAAGATGTGCTGAGGAGTATTACCAATGGAGCTGACAATTCCTCCTTAGATTTGAACACTCATGAATGGTGATACAAGGGAGGCCTGCTTTAGTTTGTGACTTAACACAACTCTTTCTCTGTTGTATCTGTTGCAAAATTTCATGCAATTACATCTCTAGCAGTGTCAACCTCACCATTTCTTCTTGCTAAGTTAAATGTGTCAAGATGTGCTTTTCTGATTCAGTTTGAATGACTTACACAGTTGACTCCCTGAACTGACTGGAAGTCCCCATTCTCCCAATAAGTTGTGATATTTGAATAAATCAGCTCTGTGAGCCATTTTAATGCAAATTGAAATAATTTATCAGATGTAACTTGCTCTATACTGGAGAACTCTAGAAACATTCAGACTCTACTGAGAAAGTGGTGACTTATGAATGAAGTATTGATTTCACAAATGATTCAAATTTGAATGGAAGATCTCATCTAATTTTGTCTTTACACATCCTTTCAACATAGGGTGTAACATATTTAGGGAAAGGAAAAATAGCATACTTGCACACACAAAAAGTAAGTAAAAGTTACATATAGAACAGATTCTGTGAAGTATAAGGTATATACCATGTGCCAGAATGTTGCAAAATTCAAGCCTTTTTTTCACCCCTGAAAATAATTAGATTTCTGATGATTTTTCTGTTTCATAATGAAAAGAATGCTACTGAATTACTTGAAATTATAGCCTATGTGTGGGAATAAAGGAGAGTAATTTTGTGGTTGGCAGGGATCGATGAAAGTGGGAGGCATGAAACAACATGTGCATTCTGCATTAGTGAACAAAGGAAACACCTCAGCAGTTTCAAAGAACAGCAAAGGAAGCAAGAAGGTAGGAAGCAATATAGAGTTCCAGCAAGGACATATAGAAACAGCCTAAATTTTTGAGGGGAAACTTACTAAATCAAGTATAGATTATGATAGTCTACTAATAGCGCTAGTGTAATTTTCGTAGTGAAGTAGGTATTGGTGAAGTAAATTGAAAAAAAATCAGAATAAAGCAGGTCTAAATTTTATGCACATTGTCAAACTACTACAGGTAAATAAGTGCCTCACATCCTATGAGTCATGACAGGTTTTTTTTGAGTGAGCATTTTTAGCCCTTTAAAAAACATAATGTATTTTTGTGTGACTAATACTCTTTCACAATTACGTGCTAGTACTAACTGAATTATATTGCATTTGTTTCAGGTTTACAGCACATACGTAAGCAGTTCCTACACAGCAGCTAGTGATCAGTGACTTCATAAGCCAAAACAATACGACTATGGGTCCATAGTCTATAAAGACAGAACAGAAAAACAGTAGAGAAAAGGAAAAGAAATAACAAAATAATTATGTAAGAAATAGAAGGATCTTTCATCAACTCCCTCAACATTTTTTATTCCGTTTATAATAAACTAAAGCCACTGACATAGCCATTGACTTTGTTAAAATTTACTGGTAAATGGATCTGATGAGGTCAGACTGATGCCACTTTGAGCTTCGGGCTCTTAACATGGAGACTCTCCTTTAGTTGTTACTTAGTAGTGTTAGTCACATAAAAGAAACTTTGCAGGACTGAAACACAGATATGTCACACATTGAGACATTTGCTTGCTTTAAAGTTAGTGCCGTGGTCTAGTTGACGAGATGGCAATCAACAAAAGGCTGGACTCTACGAACTCAGAGGGCTTTTACAACCTAAACAAGTCAGTGCTCCTGACCACAAGAGCTCACTATTGGCTCATGGACAGCATGTTGATCACCAGGACCCCCAGCCCCTTCCCTGCAGAGCTGCTTTCCAGCAGGTCAGCCCCCATTCTCAACTGATGCACAAGGTTATTCTTCTTCATGTGCAGGACATTGTATTTGTCTTTGTTGAACTTCAGAGATTTCCTCTTTGTCATCTCTCCAGCCCATTGAGGTCCATCTGAAGAGCCACACAGCACTCTGGAATACTGAGCCCTCCTCCCAGCTTTGTGTCATCAGCAAACTTGCTGAGGAGGCACTACTCATCCCAGTCACTAATGAATATGTTAAACAATACTGAGCACAGTATTGAAGCTTAGGGCACTAGTGACAGCCCTTTAACTAGACCCTGTGCTACTGATTACAACCCTCTAGGATCTGATGTTCAGCAATTCTCAATTGCTTGAGAATGTTTTGTATGTTTGTGTTATCTTTTGAAAAAATACAGCTACTTAAAAAGTTGTCTCTTTCAGATCTTAGGTTGCATGCTGAGAAACAACCTTTAAAAAGCTTCCATTTGATAATCATTCACTGGACAGAGAAGAATTTATGACAAGGATCTAAAAAAATAGAATACAATAAAGTGTTTTGACAACAGCTGGATAAAAGAACATTTAGTAAAAGGATGCAAGGTAAAGATTCATTTTTTATTTTCAAATTGTCCCAGAAGATAAACAAGAAGATGATGTCATATGGGGCAAATGGAACTGTTTCCAAGGTCAAATTCGCAGAGGGATGATGATGAGGTTGCTTGAATTCCTTCATCAGCTCTTTTCTGTTTGTTCAAAAACGTACAAATGTTTTTTTCCTCCAATTGCTCTCCATTGATGTAACATTTGTTCGACCCTCTTTGTTTGTTTGCAGCAGTCTGAAGGTCACTACTATTATAAAAAAGCAATACATGTCCACATACCCATATGTCTTCCCATGGGATCATTTTAAATCTTTATTTAGTTTTTTTATATTAATTTCTGTTGTTTGTTTGTGGGTGGGGGTTTTTTAATTTGTTTTGTTTTTTTATTTAGCTTCATGGAATCACAGAATCATCCAGATTGGAACCTTCAAGATCATCTAGCCAAACTATCATCCTAGCACCATTATAATGACCCCTAAACCATATCCCCTCACACTTAGATGTCTCTTGAATACTTCCAGAGACAGTGATTCCACCATCTCCCTGGGCAGCTTATACCAATGCCTAACCAATCTTTCAGTCCTTTGTTGTTGGTTTTTTTGATTTTTTTTTTTTTTTACTTTTTTCTAATAGAAAATGTGAACTTCTCTTGGCACAATATAAGGCCATCATCCTTTCATTTGAGACATACCAAAATAGAACAACCTCCCATCTGGCTACAACCTCCTTTCAGGCAGTTGTGGAGAAAAATGAGGTCTCCCCAAGCCTCCTCTTTTCCAGGCTAAACAACCCCAGTTACCCCAGCCACTCCTTGTAAGACCTGATCTCCAGCTCCTTTACCAGCTACATTGCCCTTCTCTAGATATCTTCCAGAACTTTAAAGTTCTTTTTGAAGAGAGGAGCCCAAAACTGAACACAGTACTCAGCATGTAGACTCACCAGTGTAAAGTACAGAGGGACAATCTCTTGCACTATTCTTGATACAATCCAAGACGCCATTGACCTTCTTGGCCACCTGAGCACACTGGTGGCTCACATCCAGCAAGCAGTTGACCAAGCTGCTGACCAGAACTCCCAAGCCCTTTTCTGAAGAGAATTTCTCAAGATAATCTTTCCTAAGCCTGGAGCATTGCATGGGGTTATTGAAACCCAAGTGCAGGACCCAGCACTTGACATTATTGAATGTCATGTAGTTGTCCTCAGTTGACTGGCCCAGTCTGTCAAGATTTCTCTGTAGAGTCTTCCTGCCCACAAACAGATCAACAGTTTGTTTGCATTAATAAATTAAATACAAATTATGCCTGATGGTCTCTAGAACCAGTTTTTACTTTCACTGTATTCACTGTGAATTTCAGCTGGTATCATACTTTCTTCAAAATCAGAATGCCTTGGTGTCTGCCTGTAAGACAAAATTACAGCAGCAATTTTGTATAATTGCTATGTTTATATATTTTTTTCATATAAGCCAAACATGGAGTTTATTAGCATGTTTTTCCAGAACAAAATATAATTAGTACAGCAACTACTCTGTTGACAAATTTTGACCTTTTCTGAAGATAAGAACCTTTTCCTGCATTGCACAGATAAGAGGCAGTTCAATATCTTAGCAAGTCCAGCACAATTTGGTTGCTCAGCTCTTGGACTGCAAGAGTCCTGTTCCCTTAGACTGGACTTCTGCACAGTGATATACCTTCATTTCTTCACGGCACCATTTGGAATTGTGGATGTTTTGTTTGAATAAGTGTCTCGAAGCCTTAGAAGCTGTACACGTAAAATGTCAGCATTGCCTCAGCTCACTAGACATTACATACACTTGACTTTTTATGGCTACAAATTAATTTTTCTTTTTATTCTCCCCCTATTTTCACCCTTCATAGTCTTTGAAATATGTAGTGTCATCTTAGTTGTAGGATGCACACAGATATATTTGGAGATTAATAATTTATATATGTTATAATTCCCTAAAGAAATTGGGGGTTGGTGTTTTTTTATTAATGATATTCCAGGATAGGTTTATTTATTGTATGTACATATTTAGTGTAAGGTTCATTCTGTTAAAGTCAGGCAACTAAGCTACACCCATGTTTTCTGTACCTTTGAATATATTAATAAGTCCTCTAGGGTACAAGGGGGAAAGACAGGTGCCCTAGAAGGACTCCCAGCTGATATCTGCAGATCACATAGATTGTGATGAGGAACACTGACAAGTTAGAAGAAAAATATAGTTAAGTAAGAAATAAAGATAACATTTTGAAAGATACACCCTTGAAGATTTATCAGCTCTCTTACATTGTTACAGGCTCTGAGAAAATGAAACTTTATTTTGTGTATTCTTCCATTTAAATTTAAGTACCATTTAAGCGTTATTAATTTTAGCTTCTGGCTAAAGCTGACAGCCTCATATTCCTGAAGTTCAATGCATAAAAAAAGTAATGTTAGACAATGGATTACAATAGTATACTCTATGTGGAAAGGTATTTAATATTAGTTTCTGAAAACAAGAACTATAGCCACATCCTGATATCCAAGATAATTCATCTGACCTTTCCTAAAGGAGCCCAGAGTAACTGAAATATTGAGTTGAATTGTAAATTACTTATTTGGCTAATTAGAGACCTTATCAACCAATAAGAAGAGATTTACTTTATACATTCCTGCTGTAGAAAATACCCTCATATTTCTGATGTTAGGCCTACTATGCATGGGTTTATCTGATGTATACAAGTGGGGCAGGTTTAACCCAACCAGCAGCCAAACATCCACCCTGTATTTTGCTCATTATCGTCTCCCATGGTGTGGCTACCCGGGTCCCCCCAAAGACACATGACCACACAGATGTAGTGTCAAAAGAGAAATCCATTTATTATTTACAAGAATACCTTTTTATAGTCTACATATAGTTTATACTTTTCTAATCACAATTGATAGCTAAGGCTTTCAGCACAGGACAGTTCAAATGTCAGCATCCACTGAGAAGCAATTCTCATATCGCTTCTCTGTTGTCCAATCAGACACTGCCATGTTGTACAAGCATCTTCCTTACATGGCATGGGCCGTCCTTTCGCTTTCAGTTCAGCTCCTGGGTCCTAGATTCCACCTGCCATCTGGGATTTACAAAAAACATTCACTGGCATTTCCCTACATCATGGGACAGGAAGAAAATAGAAGGATGGAAAGAAGACTGTAGCATCAAAATAATAAAAGTGTAACAGGGAATGCAAAACAGAAAAATGCCCAACCACTTCTTGGGAAGCAGGGCCTCAGCACATATAATGATTACTTGAGAAGACAAATGGCATAATCATGAACATTTCCCATCCCTCTTTTTCTCTGAGTTTTTATTGCTGAACACAAAGGTCATATAATATGGAATTCCCATTTTGTGTCAGCTGTTACTCCCGTATCCCTTCCTGACCTTATACACCCCAGCATATTAGGATTTAGCAGGTAAACAGTGGAGAAAGATGAAAGTCTTGATGCTGTGCAAAGGCTTTTTAGCAATAGCAAAAACACTGTTGCGATTTAGCCTTAACTGCAAAGCACAGAATCATATGGGCTGCTATAGAAAAAAGCTAACTCCATCTCAGCCAGGTCCTGTAGAATATGCAATGCTTTGGAGATGTAGAAGGGAAAGAACCCTAGCCAAAATCTGATTGCCTGCAGAAGGGATAATAAGATCTGTTAGAACTGGAAAGCTGGTCAGGTGCAGTCAATCTGACAGAACCTTCTACAGCATAACTCAGTATTTTACAGTTATGAACATTGCAGCGTCTACTGTGGGAACAATAATAGTAATATCTAGCTGTGCATTAGCTTGTGCAAATGTATGATAGAGGGGTTAATGCCTCTTGTTACATATCCAGAAGTCTGGTTTCACAGTCACTCTTTTTCTGAGGACTGTCTCTGGCTGATCCATTTGTGAATGGGTACTCAACCATTTAATCACCAAGTTAAAGGAAACATCATGCTAGCCAGTCAGTCACCTTTTGTACAATTGCTTCCAGAACTGGAGGTGCTGCATAGCTTCAGTGCCTTAGTACCTCTCCTGTGAGCAATAAAAAAGTCTGACCTGTTTTTCTTTTATACTTTAATATGTGCTTTTCATGCCTTATACTCTTGTCATTGAGATCAGAGTGTGATGGATTAACTTTGTAGGAGGGCCAGGCTCAGAACAGTCTCAGCAGAACAGAGTTGGGAGCAGAGGGGAAATAGGATGAGAAATGGACAAAAGGATTGCCTATCAGCTGCTGTCTGGGACAAAACTTAATTTGGAGAAAATAAATTCAATTTATTGACACATCAAATAGATTTGGATAGTGAGAAGCAAAAAGACAAACACTAAAATAACAATTTTCCTTCCTCTTTTCCAAAGCTCAACTTCACTTCTCTCTCTACATCTCCAATCCTCCCACTTAGTGTTACAGAAGGCAATTCAGTTGTCATAATTACATGAGGGTTCCTCTCAGGTGCTCCTTTATCCTCAGACCCTCTTTCTATTCCCATCTCCACACAAACTGAACTTCTTCAGAAAATACCCACCTGCAGGTTCCTCCATGGGCTGTAAGGGAAGCTCTGCTCCAGTGGCTGGAACACCTTTTTCTCTCACCTTGGTGCTCCGTCTCCTTTCTCACTCTCTTTTGTTCTCTCCACCTGTCTATACCTTGTATTTTCTGACCTTTCTTAAGTATGTTTTCCTTAAGGAAACATCATCTTGGCCGAATGGCTTAGCTGTGTCCTACAGGGTGTTGATTGTAGCTGGCTGTATCTCACAGAAGACACCCCTACAGCCCATGGAGCCAAGACTCGGGCATCTGCACTCAGTACACAGGGAAAAAGAAAAATTATTGTCTCCAGAAATAGGTGAGGTAATTTAGTCTTCCCATTTGTGCAAGGCAGGAGACCAGGGAAGGAATCACTCATATTTATTTCGTTTATGGGGCACTTCTGGGCAAAAATACAATGGTTTCAACTCCATATGCATGCAGTACACCTCAACTTCTATTTTCAATTTTTGTTAATATTGTTTTGACATTATGTGTTTTCATATGTAGGATCTGAAAAATAATACATTAATGTTAAAATTGCTAACTTCATACAAGTTAGGAAAATAAGGTTCAAATCTTAGTGCTACTAGTGTTCTGTCTTCTACAATGGTCTTCTATCTCCTTTTTCTAAGGTGGCATTGAGAAGCAGATAGGATGCTAATTGTCTCAGAGTAGTGAGTTTATGTAACTTTGTGTAAAGTCATTGTCTAAGAAACCAACATTCAATCTGATACTTCCATTCAATTTTGGCAAAGATTTGAATGTAACACAAAAATCTCCCTAAAATTTTTAGTAGTTAACTTCCTAGTGTAAAATTGACCTTATCCTTCTAGTTTTTCATGTGACTCTCAGAATATTTTTCTGAGGAAAGAGCGGAACACCAGTACATGGGAATAAAAATTTTTTTGTTAGTATTTATAAGTTCTCTATTAACAGCCTTTATACTGGAAGAAAAATAGAGTGGAGCTATTATTAGTAGTTACAATGATTCCATTGCTTCTCATTAACAATGCAACATATAAAAGACATTACACAAGAAAACTTATAGTTCTGACTGTTTTCAAATGAGATGAGAAAAATTATGAAAGTTATCAGCATTTTTAAGTGTTCACTTGAAGAAATATGATGATAATAATGGGGAGCCTCATGTTGTCGATAGTTTCTTCCTTCTTTCTACAAGGCTTTAATGAAACTATTACTGTATTTTCTACCACTTTTAGACCTTGATTCTTCTTTACTGATCTGAAACTCCACATAGTACATATGGTGCACTGCACATATTGTTATGGTTTAGAAGCAGTACTCCCCAATTTAGTGTCCGCACATATTATTGCTGCAAAAATATCTTCTGATCTGTCAGCACTAGATATTATGGTAGTATGATCAATGCCAACAGCATGCATGTGAGACTTTTAATAAAATTTTAAGAAGCAAAAGAGAAGCATCTTTTTCATTGTGAGAAATGTTAAAAAATGACTATCGAGAAGATAAGAAATTTTTAGTACTTTTAATGGAATCAATATAAGTTCCAAATCACCTTAAAATAAAAATTTTAAACTATGACCTACAGAAACCAACAAGATAAATTTATTTCCAGGGAGAAAGGTTGGTATTGGCTACTTCATAATACATCTTAATAAGTAAAGCAAATGTGAAGCAATACATTTAGTGTACAGAATTTACCATTACTACAAGAAAGAAAAAAAAAAAAAAAAAGTTAGTTTTGTATGCTTCATGGATGAAACATATACACAAGGAAATATCTCAGAGATGCTATAGGCCAGTTATCCTATAGCTGGTATGAACCATTAACATAAATAATTCTTGATTGAACTTTGCTAACACAATAAAAGAACCCCTAGACATTCTTTTATTTAGAATTTGGAACATGAGGAAACCTAACAGAAAAATGTTCTTAGATATAAAAATGAAATCTTACTTATAGGTGACAGCTCAAAAACAGGTAGAGACAGTAAAGACACAAATACAGAACTGGAAAACTGGTGAAATTTGGCAAGAACAAAGAACGAACAAAGATTTGGATGTGTGAATGATATGTACTTTGCTCTTGAAGATGATGAAACTACCAAGGAGTGCTGCAGTATATTTTCTCCAAGCTCCCAACGTTCCAGGATGTTTGATTAGTAGGCTAGGCACCTTAGGAATCCCTGCTTATTTTGCCATAAATTGTAGACACATAAAGTAAAGCTTATTAGAGGATTTTCATTTTCTTGGTTGTTGACTGTCCATCTAACTAATTCAGAGATGTATCATAAAATGTATCATAAGATGCATCACAAAAAATACATTATGTATGAAAGAAAAGTAATCCAACTGTAATAATCTACAAGTATTAAAGAAAGCCACAAAAGGAAAAACAGAGACGATCTATGGAAATATGTTCAGAGCTGAAATAAAGATCTGAGATACTCAGACAAAGAAATTACAGGTAAACTGAGTGAAAGGACAGGAATAGATGATCTAGAGATAGGAGTTATCCTGTCAACTTCTACATTTTTATTATTTTAATTTAAAATTTGAAATATAAGTTTCTTGAATTTAGTCCCTTTTAGTAAGTCCTCTAATAAATTAGTCTATCTACTTAGTTATATATCTATTTATTTTAGTAGGCATTATTTTGTCTACCTAATTAAGTATATAGTTACCCTATACAAAGCCCAAGAAAGAACTCTGACTCTTTGGACTCCCTATATTGAAGAGCAGTGATTACAGTGGTGTTCCAGCGACAGTCTGTAACAAAGGGAAATCCAGCCTCCATGAGACTAGATAATAATGTAAACAACACTCACCAACTTTAGCCAGAAAACATATTCAAGCTGGAAAAAGCTCCATTATTTAGTACAGAGACTTATAATGCAGCTCAGGCATATCTGATAATGCATTTCTTATTACATTAAAATGATTGTCATGGGATTTATTTTTCCTAAATTAGGCTTCTAAAAGATAGTCACTCTGCATTTCCTTTGTAGTCGTTGAAATAGTTCATATGAAACATTCTTTGAAGGAATCTATTTGGGTTTGTTAACTGCAAACAAATCCCAGAATTATTAGATGACAGTCATCAGATTTTGAGATGTCCACAATTTATTCCACTCACATACTGGAAAAACCGTACCTAGTGATTCTGCTGTAAGTAAACAAAATACAATAGTGCCAAGTTTATACAGAATCAGACAGAAGGCAAAATGAAAATTGGTCCATTTCCTTGTCCATTTCATATTCAATGATGTTCAATTTGACACAATTTTCTAATGGAGAATGCCCTTAACGTTTAGGATGGGATTCATCGCACCAACTTACCAACTGTATCTGAGCTAGTCATGCTAGGCCCTTGTACCATATGTATCATAATGAATAGTGAAAAAAAGTACAGAATAGTTCATAAAAAATACATACATATTTCCTTATATTAATATGCATTGCACCTGAAAACTCCTATTACTCTCTATGAGTTATTAAAAGAGCTCATAGTGGTCAGTTCAAAGATATGTTATCTGCAAGTCTCGAAACTTGTTTTAAGAATTCCAAACACAGCTCCCATTCTATTTAATTTGCTAATTAATTATTGAACTCATTTTGTAAAATTTGACCAAACATGAAGCAACTCTTCTTCTTAAAAATAAAACTCAAACAAACCAAAATATAACACACCCCACCCCAGAAATTTCTACAACCATCAGGAAACCATCTGCCTTATAATCTCCACTTCCCTTTAATCATCTGAAAGTCTTTCCACTGAAGATGAGGAGAAGACTCTTTCGACTTTGGGATGATTATTTGGCCTAAGCTATTATATACAGATTGAAAAGTCTTCAATGAGAAACAAGGAAGCCATAAATCCAAGTGAAAGGTCTGCGTATGGAGGAAAATAACACAAAAGCTGCTTATTAGGACTGACTCCGCTCCTAGTTTTCATGCCGTATGTCAAACGAAATGTAAGAAAAAAATTACTCAGTTCTGTTTGCGTTTGCTTGCCAAAACGCAGACAGTTAGTTCAAGTAACAGCTGTTGTTGCTGTAGACAAGCTGGTCTGTAGAAATTAATTATGATTATTAAGAATAATCCTGACCTGGGTCACAGATGCAATGACATAAATTCTGTTATAGACATTAATCATACAAGTCTTTTCATCGTGAGACTGTAAAATCAAGAAGCCTACTCAGTTTGATGAAACCCTCAGTGATGTTTAGTTGTTTTTTTTGTTTTGCTTTGGTGTTTTTTTGCTCTATCATCAGTATGAGGGAGTTCAAATGTTTCTCAAATTAAATTAAATTGATTATTTCTTCCGGACAAATTCTGGATGTGCACTGGTATCCTTCTAATCATATATAGGAAAGTAATTTTGCTTTGACAGAATATCTTTGTAAAGTCCTGAATGCTGCAGATATAACTATGCATTCTAAGGGGTTTTCTTGTTTGGTTGGGAGGACTGGTAACAAATGTGTTGCTACGTCCTAGTTAATTTCAGGTGTAGATATGGGTAGCTTGTATACATTTTGGCACAGAAAAGATCTCTACAGCTTTAGAAGGTAGAACTACTTTTAGCTTTAATACTTATATTAACATAGGGATAGCAAGAGAATTCATTTGTGGACTACTAAATTAATAAATACCAATGACAGGTTTTAATACATTTTCTGGCCTATACCAAAGTCTGGAAAATGAATTTCTGTAAAACTAATTCCATAATTACCTGATTTTTTTTTTAAGTCTCCTTCATATTGATCACCATCAACTAAAGTGGTAACATATGTCAAGTCTTGAAACAAGAGTAGGTAAACTTTGAAGATGCAGAATGTTGGTTTGTCCTTATAAAATTACCAGATGCCAAAAAAACCTCCAAAACATTACATTAGCTGGAGGTCATTTGTAGAATTATTTCAAGACATGACAGTAGGAGAAAATATCCTTTATCCCTTTACTCTCTCTTTACTCTTCTGTCTTATTTCTTCCTCTCTACTTTTCCTTTCCTTTTAATTTGTGTCCTTGGAGAAGACTTTGATCCTTTTTTCCATAAATTCAGTTAAAAAAAAAAGTCTAAATTTATAAACTTTGTTAAATAAGAATCAATTAAAATAGTAAACTTTGTGAAAGGTTCTCTTTGTAACCCTTAAGTTGGTGAAAGTGCCTATGGCTCTCAAATTCCCCACTTTTAATGAACTAATGCAGGCAGCTCTACATATTTTACTAATCTAGCTTCAACTGCATAGTTTGTAAGCAGCTTGCTTTAAGAAATGTTATGGGCATTTAAGATATGTTGTTACTTCTTTCTTTGACCCCTTACTCAAATTACTCCTTCTTTATCAATTTGGTAGCATTTCCGCGTCGCAGACAGCTGTCTTATCTTTGTCTTATAAAACTTCTTTTTCCTTTAATTTGGACTGTGATTTCTCACCCCCACTCCAGTAGTAAAAAAACATTAATGTCCATTTTTTTTACAGATGCAAATATTGAAAATATTTTCAAATCCTAGTTAAAATTGCTAAACAAATTTGTTGCAAATATTTCCCAGGATTAATATATAAAACTAGCAATGATGAACTACCTTTTCTAACACCATTCTCCTGTTTGTAAAAGACTAAAAGTTAGGGATAACTCAATTCCCTTAACTAAGTGAATATCTCATGTACATCCATAAGTCAATCATAATCTGTAAGGATTAGCTAGTGATATCTGAGGAATTTCTGTGCATATTTTTATAATTTAAATAAACCTTAAAAAACCCTTGAAATCAACATCTCAGTCATAACAATGGAATAACCTCCACAACAACAATAATAATAATAATAATAATAAACCAATCACCACCACCATCACATAATAATAATGTCAAAAAAAAAAGGAAGATAAAAAGCAGAAGAAAAAATATCTTCTCATCCCATTTATTTATTTTGGAAATGTTAGTTAAATCCAGACATTGCAATTTCTGCCAAGAAGATATACATGGAAATGAGATGAAATGAAAATAATGAAAGTATTTCCCCATTGTTATCACTGCAGTTTCTCCTTTTTGGTGAGAAATCATGCAAATGTCTTTTATTTGGTTTAAATTTTCAGGTTTTTTTCTTTACTTCACTGATTACGCCAAGGAATCAGTCAATTCTTTGCATAGTCATGCTCAAAACCGTTTGTCAGATACTGATCTTGCTTGTGAACCCTTCAAAGTGCTACACTCATATACTTTGGATAAATTTTACATAAATGGCCTGGAAAAGAACATGAACTGTTCCTGAAACATTTTATTTTTATTGTTATCACCATTATTATTATTGGTGCTTGTTTCCAATTCATTATTTCACAGGATTCCAAAAAAAGAGGCACCCGCCTCAGGGCAGGGGATCGCAACAGGGGTCTCCTGCGTCGGCAGTGTTGGAGGCCAAGGGCGAGATGCTGATGGTCACGATGAATGTTTCTCAGGTGCCTGACTGCCCTGATGGAACAGGATGATGCGGACTCATGGTCACTGACCCTGTCAATCCAGTTTCTCTCCCTGATAGGACCTATTAAGTCTGTGTTCCGAGGCTGCAAGTTGCAGAGACGATCAAAGCAATATGCCTCAGTAGGCAAATCTGAAAAGGGAGAGCTGCCACTTGAGAGCTGCCCCATCCAGTTAAGCAACATCAGAACTGGTTCCGAGTATGCACTCGAGGATGAAACAAAATTGAAAGAGAGAGGACTGGAAGAGCATAAAACATGCTGGAAATATCCATAAATAATGGACTATTAGAGAGGTGGTTTTGTAAAACACATCAGAAAGTACAAGTGAATAGACAAGCAATGCTGAGCAAGTCAGCAAGCGAAGACTCTACAGAGAAGGAGGAAACCCCAGTTCCAGACAGTGAATTGCAAATTGGCCAAACTGTAGAAATTCAGGAGAAGCTAGAGATTAGTGAGAGGTTGAAGGACAAGGGGAGAGGGTGAAAACACCACGAAGTAAGCTTGTAATCCCCTGCTATTAGATGCTCCTGTAAATTAGCAGTGACCTGGGTTTATGAATAGGGTTCCCAGCAGAACTGGGACTACCTACTAACCCTAGAGTAGTCAGGCAATATTGGAACAGATAGGAAAAGAGATCCATCCAGCAGCAGTGACAAATTAATTCCTCAGGAACTGTCGAGAAAAGGGGGGTTTCTTTTAGAA
>VXBA01004278.1:40682-99955 GCA_013399895.1 Serilophus lunatus
TTTCATAAACCCACATGCTATTAGCAGAAGCATTGCCATGAGTTAGTTGAGAAGGATAGAATAATGTAGCATCCTTGTTCCCTCTTGGTTTTTAGAGTTTCATTCCACTAACAGGTTTCTGGAGAGGAGTACAAAACTAGACAAGAGATTGCATAGTATTGAAAGAGAGATGGATGTCAGGCTGTCACATTAAAACAAAAGAGACGGACCAAACACATTAGGCAGCTGCAGGGGCATATTTAGTTAAATTTACAGTCTCTCAAACTAAAGCCATGACTATGATATGACTGCGATATTCATCATTTGTTAGTGAAAGAGGAATTAGGACCACTGAATTTAGTGAAGTTCCTATTGGTTTACAACAATATAACCCTCGAATGTTTCTTGAACTCTGTTGAGTTTAGTGTTGCGGCCACTTCCCTGGGGAGCCTCTTGCAGTGCTAAACCACTCTCTGGGTGAAAAAAATTCTCCTGCTGTTCAAGCTAAACCTTTCCCAACTCAGCTTCATGCAGTTTCCTTAAGTCCTGTCACTGGTCACAAGAGCGAAGAGATCAGTAACCGCCCCTTCACTTCATCTTATGAGGATGTTGAAGAACCCAGTAAGGTCACCCCCCAGTTTCCTATTCTGTAGGCTGTGATTTCTGAAATAATGTCAAACACCACACATAGCTCAATTCCAAAACAGATGAATCTAACACAAATATCCAGAAATCCACACATCATACAGAATCATACATATGCTGTATGAAGTTCCTAAAAATGTAACTGTGTTCCTAATTTCAGTCACTGGATTTGTTTGTAAAAGACTCCTCAAGTGTTCTATATTTCACTATGTAGATATGAAAGAATGATGGTATCAGATTTTCCAGTGTCCCTAATCCAATTCATCTTATTAAATTCAGCAGAACTCACCATCCTCGGCTTTTTGCCTCAGAACACTTAATTAATTTTAGCCCTACTTGTGATTTCTAAGGGAAAGATGCCTAACTTATTAACTAGCTTTGCAAAATCATAAATACAGTACCTAAATATGGGGACAGATTCTTCAATGTGAAAGTGATGAAAAGAGGCCCTTTTCTCCTCTATTAGGATTTATCCAGAAAGATATTAATAAGAAGCACAAAAGTAATAAGATTTCCTTTTCTACTGTTTGTATTTGGTCTTGAATTCTTCTTATCCCTACCTTACACACAATTCTTTGAGGAATGCAGCTGTTTGATACTGATTAGAGCTAATTGTAGGCGACACTAATCTGGTTAGAAGATCACAAAGCCAGAACAGAACCTGAGTACAAGAGGCAATCCAGGCCTAACTGAAAATGTGAATGCAACTAAAGTGGGAGAGATGAGGGGATGAACAAGAACTTTGTCTGTCTTTTGGTACCTCTCTAAAAATTTCTCATAATTTATGTCAGTGTTGTTCTGGTTCAGATTCTTGTTGATTATTCAAATATTTAAACAGCATTAACATATTAAGTTATCTTCAAATTACTATACTTATTACTTATAAAATAAAATACCTTTAATATTAAAATTATATTGGAACTACATTTGTCATCAGGAGACAGCTAAAATGTCTTTTCTGTTGGATAAATTATACCCAGAGAAGTTAGGTATACTCCTTCTCTGGAATACAAGAAATCTTAAGCATGCAATCTTTTTTTGTGAAACTTGTCTTTCTTATATGCAGACAGGCTATGAAGCTCTTGTAAACAATGCAAATGCCAAATGTCAATATTCTTTTCCTCACAAGGATATCCAATCTCAGTGTTGTCCATTATGTTGTCTATGGCCTGGGGTGGGGAGGAAATAAAAACCTCTCTTGCAATCATAACACTGAAATAAAAAACAGGAGTTGTGTGATAGAAAAACAATCAAACATATGCAGATGTAATATTGTAGGTCTGCAATTGAAGTGTTTTTTTCGGTCACACTTCAGCCTTGTAGCAACCTGGTGGGATCATGCCTTAATTTTTTTTTAACTTTGTTTTTTTCCTGAATTCAATGAAAATGACACCAAAATGATACTTACAATGAAGAAGGGAAAATCCGACATGTTCAGCTCAGTTTTCCTCCTAGGTATGCTAGAAACGTAATCCCCTCTATATATCTCTTTTGGATTCATAACTGTTGCATTCCTGGTTGCTTAGACATATCAAAGAAAAATAGAACAACATTTGCTTTTTTACCTCATTACAGCTCTCACAGTTTCTGCTTGAATCAGAATCCTGAATAGGCTTCTCCTTCATGTAACAAGTTGTTGCTAGGTTATCAAAAGCACTCAACTCCTTTTATTTTCAATGTCAAAATGGAAACATTCTTTCTGCAACTTTCTTCTTTGATGTGCCCAATGTCTGTTTGTAGCATCTTCAGTCCATGTAGTATCTGTAACATGAGTCAGCACAGGACCTGAAGCTGACTAAGACTGACAGCACTTGATTGATGATACATGGTAAGTATGCAGAAGCCGCTTGATGGAAATTACTTTAATGATTGATTTGAATACGTCCGATGCTGTTAGACTACTTAAATATGAGATACGGAATGTCTTCAATCAAGAAAAATTAAACTGAGTTGGTGGCTGAGATAGAATAAAGAAAAATAGCTGGTTTAGCTTGAATTGAAACATTTATTTTTAATGTTTGTAGCCATTCTAGTAATGTTGTTTCCCCATCCTCTTGCATAAAACAAATGAGGAGGCAGATAAAGAAAAAGGGAGGTTATATCTATATGGACATACAGACTGATTTCTCTACTCTTTAGTTGTCCTTTTCCACAGAATCACAGAATATGCTGAGTTGGAAGGGACCAACAAGGATCATTGAATCCAAATCCTGGCCCTGCACAGGACCATCCGTAAGAGTCACACCATGCACTTGAGAGTATTATCCAAACACTTCATGAACTCTAGTAGGCTTGAGGCTGTGACCACTTCCCTGGGGAGCCTGTTGCAGTGCCCAGCCACCCTCTGGGTGAAGAACATTTTCCTAATATCCAACCTAAATCTCCCCTGACACAACTTCAGGTCATTCCATTGGGTCCTGTCACTGGTCACCACAGAAAAGAGATCAATGCCCGTCCCTCCTCTTTCTCTCACAAGGAATTTGTAGAGGTCTGCAATGAGGTCTCCTCTCAGTCTCCTCTTCTCCAGGCTGAATATACCAAGTGACCTTAGCTGCTCCTTATATAGCTTCCCCTCAAGGCCCTTCACCATCTTTGTTGCCATTTTTTGGATATTGTCTAAGAGCTTAATATCTTTCTTATGTTGCAGTGCCCAAAACTGCACACAACATTCAAGGTGGGGTCACACCAGTGCAGAGCAGAGCGGGACAATCACCTCCCTCAACCTGCTGGTGATGCTTTGCTTGATGCCCCTCAGGACATGGTGGGCCCTCCTGGCTGCCAGGGCACTGCTCACTCATATTCAACTTGCCATCGACCAGGACCTCTGGTCTTTTTCCATGGCACTGCTCTCCAGCATCTCATTCCCCAGTCCGTACATATATCCAGGGTCACCCCATCATAATTACAGAATCCAGCAACCCTTGTTGCACTACATATTGCTGGTGGTTGTCCAGTCTTCCAATTTGTTGAGGTCTCTCTGCAGGCCCTCCCTGCCTTTGAGGGAGTCAACAGCTCCTCTCAGTTTTTGTGTCATCTACAGACTTGCTTAACATCCCTTCCAGTCCTGCAACCAAATAATACATGAAGCTGTTGCAGAGCACAGGGCCTAAGACGGAGCCCTATTGACAGGTCACCAGTCCCACTCTCCAGCGATGTTACTTTATTTACTATAACTCTCTGTGCTCAACCCGTGAGCCAATTTCTCACTCACCAAATTATATGTTTACCCAGCAGTGTGCTGCACATTTTGTCCAGAAGGATACTCTGAGAGACAGTATCAAAAGCTTTACTGAAATCCAAAGAGATTACAACATCAACTGGCTTTTCATCAGTCTTGTCTATAGATATCCTAAATTCTTTATCTTAATTCACCTTACAGTCCCCTGACCTGTATACAAAATAGGAACACTAGTAGTTCTAAAAGAAATTTGCCATGTAAGAAAGTTCAAATCCAACCCATAATCCTCAAATTGACATCACATTGTGAGCTAATGAACCAACATAGAGCCCCACTGTTTTGAGATAGAATAACATTCAGTCCCCAATTTTAAATAGTTTGCCTGTGGGCAAACTGTTATAACCATATGGAGCTCTACTGACTTCACATAGGGTAAAGATGAGAGCCTGAGCCTGCACAGTGCTTTCATATAGTACGGACAATCCCAACTGGAAAATTCAAGGTCCAGATTGATTCAGGCATCAATCCCACCAAACTGTAGAGATCTGAGTTGTTAGATTTATGAGCAATGTCCCTTTAGGCCACAAAGACTCTCCAGAGAACTGAAACTTGAGGTCCCCAGTGATAATGGGTAGAGACAATAACCTCACAGATCTTAAATCAAAAGCGTAAATGAAATAAACTCAGGTTTTGCTTTATACACTTCTTCAAGAGAGCAACCACAATTTGATTTCTTTCTGCGGTATATTTGATGAACTTTAGAATGGAATAAATGCATATGGATACAAATGACTGGGTTTCTAGAACATTTAGAGTAGCCACTATGACTAATGTTATTCTTTTACTACACAAGTTTCTACACATTTTATTTCTGTGACCATAGGTATAAACATTTCACTGATGTTGTTCATTTCATCATTGTAATTATTTTTTATAAATATAGAAATCTCCTCAGCACACTGAAATCTAAATATTGTTTTTGCAAGTCACTATGGTGACATAATTGTAAAACACACCTAGAAATCAAAACTTATTTTGATATAAATAGCCTGTGTTGCAACATAAGAAAACTGCAAAGCATCCATAACTCCTTCTTTCCTCTTTTTGACATTGCAAAGAAACCTGCTATGATGAGATGATTTTCACAGAAAAATGCAGTTATCTGTCTAGAAAGCATCTTTCTTGTTTAGCCAAATCTGTTAACAACAGTAATTTTCAAGAGGGTTTTTCTTGTTGACTTTTTGAGAAGCAGGTTGTGTATTTGAAAGCAAAGTGGAGAAAAAAAATGTAATTAATATGTCTCTAAAGAAAGAAGGGTGTGAATCAAACTGATGGGTCCAAATAACCAACTACATATGATACATTGAGAGAATACTTCAGCCATCAAAAAACTCAATAAAAACCTAAGAAAGATTCCTCCCCTACTGTGTGTTCTATATGTCATGTAAAATAGTCCTCCTGATTTAGGAAGATACAATTTCTTTCACATAAATACATAATAGAGGAGGGGAGAATCTTTTAAGAGTGAGTGATATATGCTGACCCATAACATTATTTCATGTTATTCTTGGCACTGCATAGCTTGCACTGAAAGAGGAAATGTTATATTTTTAATAGAGAACATATACTGTTCACAATCTATCTTGTGCCCAAATTTTAAAGTAATAGAAAATACTCAAATGGTACTATTTTGTCAGCAGCCCCTGTCCTGTATAATCAATTGTTGTGGTAGCGTAGTTTTTGGAGTTAAACTGCCAGAAAACAGTGTTGCTGGATAACGGCCAGCAGAGAGAAGAAACACCTCCAGATGGATAGATCAGGCTTTCATCTGATTCCCAGATATCTTCTTGGATGTCAGAGGATGCAAAGGCTCTTTCAGAAGTCTTTCAGTCAAAATCTAATAAACTCACAGTGAAAAATTTACATGGTGCCATCAGAGACAATGCCACAGAGTGCATCAGAGGTATGTGAGCACAAAGCTTTAGCCTAAACTCTGGAGAGGAACAGCTAGAAGCAAATAGAGAAATTATTTATTCTGACATCTGTTTTGGAGGGTTATATTTTTTATATATATTTAATTATTCTGAAAAACAAGTTCTTTCTGAATGTTATGGTTTGTAGTCCATAGGTTCATAGTGTAATAGAGTCCTAGAAGGATCTGTTGGTCTCAGTGTGGACAGATTTCAGTAAGTTACAAAGGTCAGTGCATTAAGTGAGATTCACATAAGCACAAAGGCTGCTTCACACTACTTTAAAAAGTCTTTAAGGAAAATTAATATAATTAGTCCTAACTTGGGTGCCCTTCTGTAATGTCAAGGAGTTGCAAAATATATATGTTATAAAAATCTACAGCTGAAATAATTCCTCAAAACAGTAGACAGAGGAAATAAAATTAAATCCAGACTTAAAAAATAAATTTATGAGTGAGCAGTTTTAGACCACTTAGAAGAAAGGCTTTTTCCTGTACTATTTGTATACATATGACATTAGTACAGTATTCAGATAAATAGAACAGCATTCACACTAATATTTTTTTACTCTTAATTGTGGTTTTCTTTCATTTAGGTTATCTATAACATATAATTAGAGATTGCTGTAAGGCAGCAATTTATCTCACAAGCACATGACATTTCTAAATTTTCATGAGTTATGGTGCTTGTTGAACCCCTCAAATGAATTACTGCCTTAAAACCACTTCTCTGTGTCAAGGTACAACCTTACAAATGCAGAAACCTTCACTTCGTGGCAACTGTGGTAGCATTTGAAATGTCTTTGTCTCTGAGCACTTTAATATTTCTTTAGTTGTTAAAACAGAGTAAGGTCTGTGCTCTCTATCGATTGCCAAATAAATTGTTGTGAGACATTATTTTCCACCTCTAGTACATCACTTTTTCTTGTTTGCTTCTTTTCTGCCTCTGATTATGGAACATGTACAAGATTTTTGCTTTCTTAGAGTTGAATAATATTATTACTATATATAATTTTGCTTTTTGATATTTTTTATTTGCTGGGGTTTTTTCCATGTATTGGAATTTGATTTTTAATACTGCTTTTAATTGGGTTATTAGCCAAGCTTGGCTACATGTAGTTCTATAAAATAGAGATAGACATAGAGATGATAGATAGATAGATAGATAGATAGATAGATAGATAGATAGATAGATAGATAGATAGATAGATAGATAGATAGACAGACAGACAGATAGATGCATACATAGAGATAGATACAATTCCAACAAAAAAACCTACATCCAAGAAGTTAGGAAATACAAAATTGCTGTGTTAGCATTCATAAAAGGCAGTATGCTGCATTACAGTTAATAATAAGAGCATGTTGGAGGTTTCTGAAAACATCCTAAAGTTTCATTGCACCCTGTTTTTATAACCCTTATTCCCAGATAAAGGTGCCTCATGATACTGCATCAGTCATACCTATGATAAATGGGTTGGACTTCCAAGGATGAACTCTGCATGCTATAATCTGGATCTGCACCATTTTTTTTAATTTTCAGCTCAGTTCCATTAACTATTGCAGAGCTCAATCTCTTTTACCTAGTGCATTTCTAATCACATTTGTACTAGATGAGGATTCATTTGGATCTGTAAGTGATCCAGACAAAGCAATGAGATTTAGCAACCTCTACTTTAAAAATCAGGTCATATACTTATTGTTACTTTCCTTTAGACTTAAGTACACCAAGACAGAAAAATCTGGTACAAAGACATGCTGGTTTCATCTTTATAAAACTCAGGTGTTTGTTCATAGAGACAGGAACATATCTGAAAAATTTAGCTTTAATTTTTCTGAAGAGTTTCCAATTAATAGCTGTCATTTTAAAATATATGAACAATTTATAAAAATGTAACATCCCTCTATTTTAGTATAAGAGAAGTCTTGAACCGTTCCATTTAATTGGTCAGGCAGAGAGGGGCTTGGGAGCTCTGACTGATAGGAAACAATATGAGCCAGCAGTGTGCCCAGGTGGCCAAGAAGGCCAATGGCATCTTGGCCTATATTAAGAATAGTGTTGCCAGTAGGACTATGGAAGTTATTCTTCCCCTGTACTTGGCACTGATTAGGCCACAGCTTGAGTACTGTGTCCAGTTCTGGGCCCCTCAGTTTAAGAAAGATGGCAAGTTGTTTGAATGTGTCCAGAGAAGGGCAATAAGGTAAAGGACTAGAGTACAAGACCTATGGGGGGCGGTTGAGGGAGCTGGGGTTGTTTAGCCTGGGGAAGAGGAGGCTCAGGGGAGACCTTATTGCCCTCTACAACTACCTGAAAGGAGGCTGTAGTCAGGCAGGGATCGGTTTCTTCTCTCAGGCTCCCAGTGACAAAACAAGAGGACACAGGCTGCGTCAGGAGAGGTTTAGGCTGGATATTAGGAAACTTTCACAGAGAGAGTGATTTCCAACTGGAATGGGCTGCCCAAGGAGGTGGTGGAGTCATTGTCCCTGGATGTGTTTAAGCAGAGATTGGATGAGGTACTTAGTGCCATGACTTAGATGATGGGATGGTGATAGGTTAAGTAATAGGTAACAGGTTGGACTTGATGGTCTCTACAGTCTTTTCCAACCTTGTTAAAAATACTGTGATTCTGTAATTGCATGCATGATAATGTATTATATATTATCAACTTATGAATACAACTTTCATGGCTACAGAGATGGAAGAAGGAAATGAAATTTAATTCATTGAAGTGAGTGTTTATTGTTGCACAGATGTATTACTGTGAAATTGTTGTTTCTGATAAGTATTCTTACAAACATATAAGTATTCATATAAGTATTAAAATATCAAAACCAATTTTATATTAACTTAATACAAAAAATATCTCCTAAACTATTCTGAATTTCAATCAAAGAAACTCTAACTGTATGAGTTCCCATATATACCACAATATTTGTTTGATTATAGAAATTTGAAAATTTTTAAATATACATGCTTCTGGATATACATACATACATCTGGATGTAGCTATATCTGTACCAGGCTTTGCTAAAAGTTCATTTCCGTAGCATTTGGCATGAAAGTGTCACTGATCAGAAAACTAATTGTGAGAAATTCCCTAACTTTGTTTTGACTTATTAGAGCATAATTATTCCTGTCCCTGCTCTTAGTATTGGAGTAGTTTTGTCAGACAGTTGATGTAATCTTTTTGAATTTCAGTAAAGTTTTTGATACTGCCTTTCACAGGATCCTTCTGGACAAGATGTCCATCACACAGCTGGATAAATACATCAAGCAGTGGAAGAGCAATTGGCTCACGAGTCAAGCACAGAGGGCAACAGTGAATGGGGTAACATCAGACTGGTGAGCTAACCCTCTATCACTAGTGGAGTTCCACAGGGCTCCATCTTAGACCCTGTGCTCTGCAACAGCTTAATAAACAACTTTAATGCAGGACTGAAAGGGATACTGAGGGATGCTAAGTTTGTAGATGACAAAAAGACTGAGAGGAGCTGTTGACTCCCTCAAAGGCAGGGAGGGCCTGCAGAGAGACCTCAACAAATTGGAAGACTGGACAACCACCAGCAATATATAGTGCAACAAGGGAAAATGCCAGACATTGCGTGGCATACGACAACCCAGGATGTATGTACAGACTGAGGAATGAGATGCTGGAAAGCAGTGCCATGGAAAAGGACCAGAGGTCCTGGTCGATGGCAAGTTGAATATGAGTGAGCAGTGCCCTGGCAGCCAGGAGGGCCCACCATGTCCTGAGGGGCATGAAGCAAAGAATCACCAGCAGGTTGAGGGAGGTGATTGTGCTGCTCTGCTCTCCACTGGTGTGACCCCACCTTGAATGTTGTGTGCAGTTTTGGGCACTGCAACATAAGAAAGATATTAAGCTCTTAGACAATATCCAAAAAATGGCAACAAAGATGGTGAAGGGCCTTGAGGGGAAGCTATATAAGGAGCAGCTAAGGTCACTTGGTATATTCAGCCTGGAGAAGAGGAGACTGAGAGGAGACCTCATTGCAGACCTCTACAAATTCCTTGTGAGAGAAAGAGGAAGGATGGGCATTGATCTCTTTTCTGTGGTGACCAGTGACAGGACCCAATGGAATGACCTGAAGTTGTGTCAGGGGAGATTTAGGTTGGATATTAGGAAAATGTTCTTCACCCAGAAGGTGGCTGGGCACTGCAACAGGCTCCCCAGGGAAGTGGTCACAGCACTGAGACTGCCACAGTTCAACAATCTTTGGGGGTCTCTTCCAGCTCAGCGTATTCTGTGATTCTTTCGTTCTCTGGAAACATCTACAGCCTTTCCCTGATCATAGAAGAGATCAGGTTGGTCAAGCAGTATCTGCTGTTCGTAAACCCATGCTGCCTGTGTTTGATCCTCTTGTTTTCCTTTACAATCAGTATGACAGCGCTCAGGATGCTCTGCTACTTGAGAAATTCTTAGGTTGTATATATCTTGGCTATAGTGAAATTGTGTTTTCTCTACATTTCAAAAAAAGAGTGGAATTAGAAAAGGCACAGAAAAAGGCAACTGCAGCAATTAAGGGGCTGGGACATAAACAGTCTTGCATCTTAAAATATCTTGTGTTAAAAAAAAAAAAAGACTAAGACTAGATGCATTGCAGGATAGTACCGGCCTAAAAATGTTGACTCCCTGGATATTTCATGAAAAGAAGTGCTCAAGTCAATGGCATTTTTCAGAGTTTGAATATTTCAAGGAAATTTTAGGATATTTTGACTGTGTATTTAAGTTGAATTCAGGTCCATGTCTTTGGGGTTAGGAAACTGAAAATTGAATATTGTCTTCAGCAAAAGCAAGTTCATTTGGCTTGAATTACTTGCCTGAATAGGAATAAGGGAAGGTCTTTGTGTCTCTAACACTTTTAGCATATCTGATACATCTGTACAGGGATGGTGCATATGACACCATGTCTTCCGGAGCAGTAAATGGAGGCTAAAAAGGATAAATTGGTGCATTTTAAAATTATGTACAAGAAATTAAACTGCACTCACTGCAATTAAACAAATAAAAACAACAACCAAACCTGAAAACATAGGGGGAAATAATATTAAGAGGCTAAATTTTATGGTTGAGCTTTGTCATATAACAGCAGTTTTCTCAATTCTTAGTGATGTTAGGGAACTGAAACAGATAGATGCAAGTTCTACTCAACCCAAAGGAGTAGTTTACTATCTAAAAGCTCTCTTATAGCATTTTACGTTTATGCAAATATCCATTTTTGCCCTTGAAATTTCTGTCTGGCTGCAGGTCATAAGGCCATATACAATGAAGTATAATTTGCCTGATAATTGGCTTACAAATAAAAATAGATGGTATCTCTAGCATTATGAAACAAATATGCACAGTAAACCAGTTTCTGTTGTCACATGAATAAAAGAGTTTTTCCCTACCCTTAGTGTTTGTTGGGTTTTTTTTGTCAGCGTCCCAGGAAAGCCAAGACCTTTGTGCCTGACCAGTCTGCCAGTGTCCCGTTATGGAGACCCCAACAGTCTTGCTGGATCGAAGGGCAGTTCGACTGACTTATTCTGGAAAATATGCCAAGAGTATAAGAGACACCCCACAGTGAGTCTTCCCACTTTATTTGAGTAAGTTATCCACTGCTGGGTTCTGCAAGCCCCTGTGAAGGACTCATACTAACAGGTTACAGAATAACACTCTTTATTAAAAAAAAAAAACTGTTACAGGTTAAGTTTCAAGGGTTGCCAGTGATAGTATCTAGCTGGAAAAGTGTATTCAAAGCAACACACAGACAAGATCTAATCCCCAATCAAAGTATTTATCATATATATAGTTCTTACCAGTAACTCTCCTTAAGGGGGAGAAGATGAATTCTGCTTACTGACTGATCCCAGCAGTTATGAAATTCCCTAACTTTTCCCCCATTATCCACTTATTTTTATACTATTTATGTTTAGGTGGAGTTTGAATGACTTTAGTCATAAATAACTGCTATTGAAAAGTGCAAATTTCTTTTGTTTTGAAAGGTACAGTCAAAAAATATAGTATGCATGACCATTGTGGGGTGATTGTACCTTGGAGGTGGGTAACACTGGGATGGAGGTGTGCATTAACATTACAATTAGTCTCCAATAAACCGAGTTCATATGAGGAGAGAAATTTTGTCACCATTGATGGCTCAGCAGCAGGACCTGAGCACTTTATCAGCTGCAAAGTTCCCCGCCCTGCAAGGATTTCCAGAGAGCCTGGGTTCCATCTGCCTTAGCAGGTGCTTGTTGTTGTACAGGGATGCATCGTGGAGTTTGCCAACCTCATTCCACCCAGGGAGATTACCTACAAATTACCTATAATTTCTGTACCATTGTAATTTCAGTCAAAATGTGAATATAACTTCTCAGCTTCCTATAATTTTACCTCCAGCCATTTTTCCATGAAGTATCCAGCCAGTTTTCCACACCTACTGAAGAAATTCAAATGCATAGTCTCAGTTTACTCTAGTGATACGGCTTTCAGTCAGTATGATTTCACTTCAAAATGTCACTATGTCTCCCTTGAAAAATTAGACATCTGAATGTGCATTAAAGCTAACTTAAAAATTATTAGTAATAAGAGTTAGCTAAATAAGAAACCTCTCTTGACTGCCAAATAAATAAGCCCTCATTGGGGTTCGCTGTTATGCAAAATCCTTCCACAAAGTTTTCTTTAATGTTAGCAGAGTGCATCTGCATAATTCAGGCTGAAAATAGACTTCATCTCCTTTCTAAGCAACAAAGGAGGAGAAAAAAAAAAGGAAAGAAAAAGAAAATAATAAGGTAAGGCTCTGTAAAGTGTAGCAAATAGAACAGATCAGCAAGCCTCAATGGATTCAGGCATTGCCTGAGGCTTTGCAAAGTGCTGTTGATTGTGTTGACTATGTTTTCCTTCTAAAAAAACCCACACACAGAGCAAGGAAGGCGGAAACTTTAATCACTGGCTGAACATAATGGGTGTTGATATTGCTTAAACTGAAAGTTTTGATTTTTTTTCAAAATACTTAGATTACTCTTTGTTAAAGTATAATAAAAATAGTCAACACTGAGAAAGAATTGTGTACTTTAGTTGAAGTGAAATGTTACTTTGGTTTTGATGAAGTTTATTTCAAATTCAGAATGAAGCCAAACACTGTTATACTCCAGTAACAGAATCTATACTTCACTCCTCTCCAATTCAAATAGTACATCTAAGTAGATATAAATACGGACATGCAGAGAGGTAAACTTATTAAAATCTGGATGGGGAAAAATATCCTCAAAAAAAAATTATGAAATCAGTGATAGCAAGATGATTAATATTTCTCACACATTTCATAAATTGTATTTAGTGGTTTGATGATAAGAAGTCATATAACTTTACATATTTTCTGATGCTGTTTGGATTCTGTATTTTATGTGCACTTTGGGATTCACTTCACTGAACTATAACTGACTTCATTTGAGCAATTAAAAGATCTGACAAAGAATTTAGATAACAAGCAGGATTCACCTCTCAATTCAGGATGCCTGTTGCATGGAAATAATAAAATTTATTTTTGCATGAAGATTTAGTAGTCTTCCATCAATTTTACGAATAAGAATGATTAATATTTTGTAAGAACAATAAAATATTTCTTTAAGTGAAACAACACCACATTAAATAATTTAATAAGTCATTTAGTTTGCTCATATACCAATTAAATTATTCAATTTACTGTTGTAAAATGCTATTAAAGAAGGGAAACTGAGGTTTGTTTGGTTGTTTTCTAATTGATACATCTCTACATGTTCAGATAGACAAAGAAATGAATGATTTTATGGATGTATACTGGAATCATCCACAGTTTGTGTGAAGTAAACTTGGAACTTTTTCTGTTTAGAAACTTATAAATTGACAAACTAAGTGATATGGAGCATGAATGAACTTCAGAGTAGAACACTTTGTAATTGGTGGAGTATTTGCCATCCACTAAAGGCTTTGATATGGGCTTCAGCAGAAAGATAAAACATCTACAGAGGTTCCTGTGCTACTGCACCCAATAGGACTAAAACTGAGGACTATAATTCTCGGGGAAGAGGCAAAAGAGGTCCTTAGATTAGTGCAGCCAAATTTTAATATCAAATATAAAAAAGCTACCCACAAGATTATGCACAACTCAATATGTCTTTCCCAGTTATTTCTATCACTACGCATATGATTTTTCACACATAACTCTCTGCTTTTTCAGCTTTATTTAATTTTGAAACCAGTTGTGACCCATTCTACAAGTAGGCTAGAAGGTGCAAAGCCAACATTTCCATGTTCCTGTTATGAGTACTGCATCAAAAGTGAGCCGCTTGTTGGTTATCTGTTTCAACGACAGATGGATTGATGCAAATGACAAAGGGTTAATAATGTTTTGTTACTTTAAGAACATATGCTGACACAGGAAATGCTGAATCATCTTCTGATACTCTCCTTTTCTTTTTACTGTTTATTTTCCACAGTGGAGGATTTCTACAAACAAAGAGAAATGAGAAAATCTGGACACGCTACAAGACATTTTTTAGGTGAAGACAACTGTTGGAAACATGAATCCTAATACTTACTGTTTTTCACTTTGCATGTATGCCTTTTGTGTTGACAATTACAATGTTGGCATTGTAGTATCTGAACAGGATTCAAAGCAAGAATAATCAGTGTTATGTATGGTAGGGTTTTTTGTGTTTGGTTGTTTTATTTTATAAGAGCCCTTGAAGTGGCACATCATGTTTAAAAAGTGTTTTACACTCTACATATGTTTTTAGAGTGTGAACTTTTGTATTACAGGTCACTTATGAAAAAGTAAATATATTATAGACTCTCCTTAAGGCTGTACTGCATTTAATGTGAAACCAAATGTGATGGGTATTAACAGTATTAAAGTTATTACAGTATTGAAGTATTTTTTTTAGAATATTCTACATAGTGAAGAATGAATCAACCATAAATAAAGGGAGATGTAAAGCAAATAAACAGATAATTATGACATAATGTGTTGTACACTATAACACATTATATTTATATGCATCTATTATGCAGATGAATATACATATACATGTATATAGACACATAGATCTATAGGTATAAGCTAAATATATCATATATATTCATATTTTTTCATTAATATATGATAAAATATTAATAATATATGTTATATAATAGCAGTGTATTTAGGTTATTTGTTCACTGAGACAAAATATGCAGCTCTACTCAAAGAAAAAAGACACATCTAAGTGGTAAAAGTACACCTTACCTAGCCTGATAATAACATCCAAGGATATTTTGAGTGATTGCATGGATCTGATTCATTTCACCATTGAATAATATATTGGTAGAGCTTTGCAATATTTTAATTAATTGATGAATATGTAGTTTCCTTATCCATATTTTAGCATTAGGTGACCAATCATTGTCTTCCAGCCAATTAATCAATGAAACTTTCCATAATTTTTGTTACTCAGTGCTAGTGACTTCCTACTGTAGGATGTCACACAATTTAAAGAATTTTATAACATTCATAATATTTGTATTTCAACCGCTAATCTGATGAAAATATTCAGTAAACAATTCACTAGTTTATGTAAAAATCAAGTGATATTCCAGATGAAGGAATAGATAAAAGAATAAAGATACAGGGATAAAGTTTCATTAACTTTTAAGACTTATTTTGGGGGTTTTTTTGCTTTTAACTGGGATCAACCATTATGACATTGGGAATATTTTGAAAAGCTATTACTCTGTGATTCTAGATTTCAGGAGTCTTTGATTAAGTCTTTCTACTCCACTAAAAAATTCAAATATTGGTAAGAGGATTTTAAGAAAGTTTTATTGTGGCTGTTCAACAAGATACAGTGGCTTTAAGTGGGAAAGCTATACAATTATACGTGTCTGAAAAGGCTGAAAATACATTTGCATTTACAGTGCAGGCAAACACACAATTTGATATAAAGATTTGACATCGTAAGTGTAGGTGTTTTAAACCTGGAGACTATGTGAGAACTGATTTTTGAAGCACTAAAAATATAACACAAAATATTACAGATTTTTTGTTTTTCTAAAAAGAAACATCCCATGGTAGGCCATAACTATAATCTCTACAAAGGAAGAAATAGTTATTGCATCCTTAGGTGAAAAAAAAAAAACAACCCGATTTATTTAGATATCAACTGTTTTCTCTCGTTTCAGAAGGCTACTCAGCAGTCAATTTCGGGTCTATTTTTTTCCCTAATTTCCTCACCTTTATGGAAGATACATACCAGGTGTTCTTCTTCTAGCTAGGTCAGAAAATTGCTATTCTTTCATACAGTGACATTGGAATGGAGGAAAGGTTACCACCGTGCAGACACTAGAAGTTTTCATTACTTTTTCCTGGTTTCCTTAAATAAAATACTTTTTTCTAACTCCACTTAGAATGTCAGTGTTTTGGGACGTTTCCTCCCTCTTTTTTTAAGTGATTCTGCAAAAGGTAACTACCACAAGAACTTGGCAGCAACTAATTTACTTGACTCTTCCCCATTACTACCTTGGTAATTTATAAAAAAATATCTCCTTAATCAGTATGGACAAAAAATACCTTTTTATTTGGCAAAGAAATTGCATACTACTCCTTATATATAGTACTATTTCTTTCAAATTATATTTTCTGGTTAAAAAACCCCAGCCAAGTGCACAGTAGAAGGGCCCTGAAATAATTTTCATGGTAAATCTATTGATTTCTGGTTTTATTACACTGACAGATAGAACTAGCTAGTGATGTGCCAATTTATTTCTTTTATCTTTCTTCCTTTATCAAAGCATCCACAACATTTTGTTTTGAATGCTGATGTTAGTGCCTAAGATTTACCTGCATATGAGTGATATTGCAGGACAAACAAGTCCTGTTAGTCATAACTGAAATATTTTTCTACATCACTTGGGCTCAGAAGGAGAGAGCATTTTTCCATACCTTGCTAGGTAGAGGTGACACATATGCTTCAGCTGTTACTGTCTTGATGATTTACTTTATTCTAAAGGTTAATACAGTTTCTGAATGTCATTGACTCTATAGCATGCATGAATTTATGATAAAATTACAGGTCAATGCATTATGGTTTTCCATTTTTCACTTTATGCAGAATTTAGTGTTAACATAGATTAACTACTTAGGATGCTAATTAGTAAAATGTATTATATTACACAAATTAATGAAATATTTTTACTTGAACTTAATTGTCATTGAAAAGAATATCACACAAATAAATACATGATGGTGTGTCAGCTGTCAACACAGGACCACTCTCTGAAGACACTGTCCGTTGAAGTCACTCTCATAAAACAAATTCCAAAAATAGAAACTAAACTACGGAAGTTCATTGCAGTTACTTAGTTTATTTGCTCATATGAAGCACACATGAGCATGTGTATGTTTTATTTGAGAGGTCAGTTATCTTATTAGCATTATTGTCTCCTCAGATTAAGCCAAAGGAAAAGAAAAAAAAATCTCTGGGCAAATTAAAAAACTCCTGGATTGCATTAGTGCGGAAAAAATCCTCAGTACTCAGCATAAAACAAAATTTTTAATATTTGTCCATATTACTTGATGCTAAAAGCACAAAATCACTTGTAACAAGTTATATTTATATTCAGCTTTCAAATGATAATGCTTGAATTGTAGAAAACAGACTTGGAATATTTATGTTGTGTTCATTATTTTATCAATATTTAATGATGCTTCTTTTGTTCAGGACCATGCCTTGGCTCAGGCAGAACTGCTAACTGTTACTTAATATAGGAATCCCATAATCAAATACATACAAAAGAAATTCCAGAATATACTGGTGTATATAACTCTGTAACACTGCAAGTCATGCTCTTGGCTCTGTTGTGAGGCATAAGCCACTCAATATTTTTGTTAGCAAAACTTCTTAACTAGAAGTAGAATGTGATTTTCATTTGACATTATTTGAAGTACTCCATAACCTTTTCTAAAGAGGATTTGCCCGTGTTAGGTTGAATTGAGGTGGTTGAATTGAGTAGCTTGTGATGGCAAGTTCTTCAGTCAATTACTTTATTGTTGAAGTCAATAGCTCTTTACTAACTGCAGGTTTGATGTTTTGCCTCCTGTTACAGACTTCAGATGTGAAAATAACCATGGAATTATTAGTGACTTTGTTCAAATCATGGGAAAAACTGCTTATATGTTCACACCAGAAATCTTTGGACAAATATTTGCGCTCAAAGTACAACTTACATATTTTCAGTTTTTACCAGTAATACTTCTCCTGTAGGAAAAAAGAGCAGCTTTTAAAATTGCAAATGTATTCTTTATGTTCCCACTTATAGTTTTCTGTATGTGTCTGTGCTCAGGCACACATAAACACGCACACACTAGCTTAAAAATATATAAAAAGAAAATTGTAAGAAAACCATGAGAAATTTTAGTTTGCAATAATATACCTGGGAAGTACTAATATTTTGCAAAAGGAGACAGGAGGTTTGTTTATTTTGTGAACCTCTATTCCATACATTGTAGGTACAGCTTTGTGGTGGGTTTCAGCCACTCCCTCACCCTCTGTCTCAGCAAGGAAAGGGAAAGGGAAAGGGAAAGGGAAAGGGAAAGGGAAAGGGAAAGGGAAAGGGAAAGGGAGAGAAGAAAATAGGGTGAATTGCTTGTGGGTTAATACAAAGACAGATCACTAGACAGTTACCATCACAGACCAAACAGTCCTGACCTGAGAAAATTTAAGGTAATTTATTGCCAATGAAAATAGATTTAAGTAGTGTGATACAAAAAGAAAAAAAATTAAAGCAGTACCTTTCATCACTTCTTTCCTAAACTCAACTCCTTCATTCCCACCTCCTCTACCCTGTTCTAACTAAGTGACACAAGAGGGATGATGGAATGTTATGGTCACTATATAGAGCTATCTCTACTGTTCCTTCATTCTTGTATTTTTCCTCTGTTTTGATACGGGCAGTTCCCTCATTCTGTAGCTTCAGGGGGGAAAACAAACAAACAAACAAACAAACCAACCCCACAAAAACCCAACCAACAAACAACAACAAAAACCCCCTCTGCTCTGATATGGTTTTCCAGGTACTTCCTATTAGGAAAAATCTTCTCCAGCATAGTTTCCTACATGAACTGTAAAGGAATCTGTTTTGTTGCTTGGAGCACCTCCTCTCCCTCTTTCTCTCACTTTGGTGTTTCCTCAACAAGGGGAGAGAAGAAGAGCTTTTTCTAACTTTCTATTGTTTTGTCTTCTCTCTCCATCCAGCATTTTCTGCCTTTCTTGTACATTCCCAGGGGTACCACAAGGTTGGCTGAGAGTCTCAATCATGCCCTGTGGTAGGGCTTTTGGAGCCGTCTGCAACAAGCTGTGACTGCCACAGCACAGCCTCTGTCCCTCCTCCCAGAGTTTGCTCCTCCAGAACCTCCATCTCATCACCAAAGCCTTGCTCCAAACATCCAGGATAGGGATATTATGACTTCTTTCAACTGGTAGGTCTATAGCCCAAGAAATTTTATTTCCCAGTGGTTAGCTGTTATGACTCAATCCTATCCTGTGTGACAATGGATACCAAACACTTTCAATCAACCTATCAATCAGCATAAGTCCCTCTCTGCCTGGCCATTCTCCAGCCACACCGTCCTCAGCCTAAAACTCTGCATGGGATTGTTAAGTTAGGTAAAAGGTTAGACTTGATGATCTCTGTGGTCTTTTCTAACCTTGTTGATTCTGTGTGTAATTCTGTGTGTAACCTTCAAATGGGAAATGAGGGAATTACAATTAGCTGAGAGACAGACTGTCATGTGTTTTCTTAGTCCACTGACATCTTTTTTGCTCTACCTTTTTGTAAGTAAAAGGATCATTAGCATGAATCAAACCTGTGTGTCTCCTGCCTTCTTCTCCTTTTAGATTAACTTACTTGTACTATTCTTAGTGCTATGCTGACCAAGTAATACTAAATAAATGGCAGAAGGAGGATTATTAGTACCATTCTAAGCGTTCTGAATTGAAATTTTTCTGCTTTTCATCTTCTTACTTTATTTGCTATGAGTCCAAATAACTCATAGCATCCTGTTGCACATCCAAAATAAAATTACAGAAATTTCAAAATTTGAGTAAATACATCAACAAGTGCAGGAAAAACCTGTATGTCTTTAGACTAGAAATCAGTGTATGATGGTATGCCACTAAATTGAAAAAACTGTTTATTACTCAAGGACTTAGGACACTACCATTACTCAAGCAATTAAGATTTTTGAGCAAAGACTAAGTGTGATACCTATTTCATTGTGTTCTTAGCTGCCTAGTTTGAATCATCCTTTAGGATATTCCTCTTACTCTTGACCATGGATGCAATTACAAATGTTTCTTATGTTGCAACATTCTTGTTCTACTGAAGTATTATACTCTTTTCACATGGTGACAATACACTAACAGAAATTCTGTTCATGGCTTGACTCTAAAATGCATGTTTCAAAAAAGAGAATCATTATCCTAGCCAGTTTTAATAGGATAACTCTAAAATTTCTGCAATAAACATGATATATAAGTGGAGAATATATTTGCTTCAGGAAAGGAACATTTTACAAGATTCCTATGTTTAGTACATTGGCATAGGAAAGTGATCATAGCAGTCTGCAGAACTATTGTAATCTTCTGAACACAGATTACCTGAAAAAGATCACCTTAGCTGAGCTTATTATGTGGTCAACTGAATAACAAAACTGTTAAGAGTTATAATTCTTTTCTTCAATCAATAAAAATGCTTGATTAATATTAGCATGATCTTGCAAATAATCCTGTTCAATTTCTTTTTAGTTTGCCACTATGTCATGATGGGAGCTGATTATTACAGTAAATAGTACTTTTGCTTCCCATCATGATTTAGTATTAATGTTATGATTACTACTTGGTTTCAATTATTAACCACAAACAAAACCAACAGCCTAAGAGCTCAGCCACGAGGCAGCCCCGGCATGCTCGCGGCCGCACAGAGAGACGGCAGTCACGCCGGGGCGTCCCCGAAAGCAAAGGTGGCGCTAGGGCCATGGTTTTCAGCGGCAAAACGCCAGAAACAAGGCATGACTCAGCCATGCTTATCAATGGAGAGACAGTTTGACCCAGAAGACAGCGAGATCCACGCGAGAACTAGAGGGCTTAGAAAGTCGAGGACAACAGCCCTCCCCTTTTTCTTCAGCTGCTGGTCCTGGGGGGAAACACACAGATCCTGTCCTCCTAGCTTGCAGGCCCCGAGGCGTGACTCCACACATTTCTCTCATGAAAGCAAGTAGCCACTTTGGAGAGGTGGCGAGAGGGGACATTTTTCACTTCTTTTTGTGTTTTTCAGAGAACTTCAAGGGCCAGGGAGTGATTCCAGCAGAGAGGGAGGGAGAGAGATGGCCTCCCTACCTCTCCTCCTGTTTTCTCAGCAAGTCATAAAGCTGAGAGAGCAGTTCCCTTCCTGTTTTCGTTCCTTTTTTTCCCCTTTTGTGTTTTCTGCATGTCAATTGTTTCTCTGTGTAATTTTGGGGTCCCTTGTGGGTGGTCCCTTCTTCCCTATTTTAAACCCCCTGTAATAAATTGTTCACCTGCTGCTAATTTTGTTCAGTTTTCCATCATCTTTATTGCACACCCTGAGACGATAAAAGTGGTTTAAACCACCACACATATAAATATGTAGAGTAATGGTTTTCAATGTCTATTAGACATATGAGAGTGAAATATAGAAGATTTTCAGCAGGAGTCAAAAAGAAGTCAGTTTAAGAGGCATAAGGAAAATTGATGGTTTGAAGGATCATTGTTTTCAGATTTCTCTTATCCCAGTGTATGAAACTTTGCATCACAGGATGAATGAAGGGATCCGACCACAGTAATGAAGATGCTAACAGTATTATACCACTACAGGTGTAGGAAGGCTATGCCCATATGAAACCTATTAAATAAAACAGAAGTTACTAATCAAAATATTCTAATAGAATTACACACCTTCCATTTTTCGTTTTCTATGTGTGGCTGGATCAAGCATGCTCTGACTATCCTTAGTGATAGCTGTACAATTTCAGTCAAAGTTCTCTGACCTTGGTGTGCACACAAGTTATCCACAACCAGATTTACTCTGATGAAATTTGGGTAACCTAGGGAGATAACACAAGACTTGATCTTTTCTTCTAAAAAATCCTTTCCTTTCCTTTCCTTTCCTTTCCTTTCCTTTCCTTTCCTTTCCTTTCCTTTCCTTTCCTTTCCTTTCCTTTCCTTTCCTTTCCTTTCCTTTCCTTTCCTTTCCTTTCCTTTCCTTTCCTTCCCATCTGTGAATCTTAAGTGTTCTCTTTCCCTTAAGCATGGGAAGCCACAGCAGTCATTGCATTGTTGCAGTGTATTAAAAAAATAGGAGCTTTGAATGATTATTGATCTCTTCCTGCCACTTCCCTAACACTTAACTTACAATTTCTTTCCCTCTTTCAAAAATTATTTTTATGTTTTCGATTTATTTTGCCTCTGTCAGCTACTACCCTTCATTATCCTGGTAGTACCAAAGTGAACAGAGTTGCCTTGTTGAGATTCCATTATTGTTGCTGGTGTTTAAATGTCACTTAACAAAAACATCATTAAATGCTTTGAAAAAACAAGAGAAAACAACCTCAAAACAAAATACAATATAATTCATCTAAAAGAATTCAGTGGAACAGTAAGTCAGTTTTCTCTCTTCCAAAGTGAGAACAAGTGGTGAGGGCTAATGGCCTCATTCATGAGGGTTCAGCAGTATGGATGTCAAAAGAGGATTGGAGCATAGCGGCATTTAGGAAGATGGCAAGTAGGTAAAGAAATTAGACACTTTCTCAGCACTTTACTAATTTACAGGTGACAAAGAATGGCAAGAGGCAAATTTATTAGCAGATGAAAAAACCCCAACCAAACAAACAAAACCAAAGACCAAAAAAAGTTGCTAGTTTTACAAGAATAAGAAGGCAAACAAAATTTTTCAATCATGGACATCACTTATCTTCGTGCTTGCAGGTATTGGAAAAGTTGCATAATTTTTTGCAGTATTCATATGAAATTATGATTTTAAGTTGTTTTGAAGAGCAGCTTGTTTTCATTTAAAACCTTATTTATGAAGATGGAAAGGATAAGAACAATATTATTCTATGGAAAAACAGGAAGTTTTCACTCCTCTGTTCCTTCCACCTCCAACATAAAGTAGAAGGACTCTGTAGCAATGAGTGGAGGACAAGATCATGGTTCTTAGCAATGTCATTTGCTTGTTATCCCAGTACTATCTAATTAACTTGCTTTGTGATTTACTGTCCTAGCTCCATTTGGCATTTTGCATCATAGAGAAAAACAGGCCCTACTACTATTCCGTGACTAGGGACAGCAGTCTATCCTCTACACAGACTTTATCACAGTACAAAGCAGAACTGTCCATGCATCAGAGTACATTATTAGAAGACTGGTTACTTGAAACCCGTCTTCATTTTAGCAGATATTATTACCTCTGATGGAAAAAACCCCACAAAAACCATGAAAAAACTAAATCAGATAATGTTGCAAATGGAGAGGCTTAGCTAATACACTGTCCATGCAATGTTGTGATTCATAGGCTACAATCTGGTTTTTTTCCATTTGCTTAAATGATGAAATCATAACAATGAGCTATAAATCCATAGGAGTTTCCACGTGAAAATGAACAATGTAAAAAATATACAAGAAGATTATAAACTATAACACAATCAACAACGATACTTTTTTCTTCCTTCTCTTACATCAGCTATGGTCTCATCCTGGCAAAATCAATCACCATAGAATCCTAGATTCATCAAATGGTTTGATTTGGAAGGGCACCTTGAAGATCATGTAGTTCCAACCACCCTGCCATGGGCAGAGACACTTTCAACTAGACTGGGTTTTTCAGATCCCTATCCAAGCTGGTCTTGATACCTTCTGGGATGGAGCATCCACAACTTCCCTGGGAAATTTGTTCCAGTGTCTCACTATCCTTACAGTAAAGCATTTTTTCCTAATATCTAATATAAACCTACTGCAATTTTAACCTGTTCCCCCTTGTCCTATCGCTATATTCTCTTGTAAATAGTCTTGCTCCATCCTTCCTGTTAATGAAATCTGACAACTAGACCACCTTGAAGCCTTTTCTGTTCCAGTCTGAACAATCCTACTTTTTTCAACCTTTCCTCATAGGAGAAGCGCTCCATCCATGTTTCTCTATTCAGAAGATCATTATCTTTCGTTTTGTCTAGACTAAATACAATTTCTAAATCTTTTCAAAGACAATCATATTGAAAAAAAGGACATATTTAATAGATAAAGATGACATATTTATTACAAAGATCTTAATAAATATTAGCATTGTAACTTTACATGACCCCTTGTGGTTTAGGAATGGCATTCTGCAATTTAGTGTTCCCGCTGAAACACTTCCAGACTATTTGGCGTTTGGTCACCTCCTCCTCCCCCAAGGCAGGCTGGAAAGGAGAATTGGAAGCACAGAAAGAGGTAAAGATCAAGACAAGGACAATTTACTGGAAAAAGCAATGAGATAAGAAAATGAACATTAACAGTAATGATGCTAATGATAGAGAGTACAAGAAAAGGAACATTATTGGTTGACCTCACAGAAATCCCTGACAATACTTGACTGCTCCCTCCACTACACTACCCTGACCCAGAAGAAAGCCCTTCCCTCATCCTCAGAAAATGGCATGAGGTGATATAGAATAACTTCTGGGTGCTGGTCATGGCCCCTTCTGGCTACTGCAAAAAGTAACACTGTCCTGGCTGGAACCAGGACACTCCTTAAATTCAAGATGCAGGTAGATTGTTCTGAACACAGTGTTTCTCTGTAAAGGCCTGTAATTTGACCAAAATATACGAAATGGGAAAACAAGAAAAGAAGCTGGATCACAACTGGATAGTTATGAATAGTGAGATCAGCCAAGATTACAGAATGCTGCCTGAAAAATTTTGATCCCATTGAAGTCTATGGAAAAGCTCTCAAAAACTTCCGTAGACTGAGAATTTCCCTCCAGCTGTTTAACCATTACAGTGTTTTGCAGTCAGCATCATATCAGTGTAATCATTTTCAAAATAAATATTTTCCAGACTATGCTAACTTTGAATGATTTGATCTGCAGAATTTAATGTTGGGGTATTTTTTTCTAATTAAGGTGTAAACTATACAGAAAAGAATACAGTAAGTTTGCATTTATTTTTTTTTAGGACACAGAAAATAAACATGCACTGGAGGAAAGTGAAAATTCATGTCTTAACCTTGTTTCCCTCCTCTCTTAGCTGGTGTAATTACTCATAACTTCCCTTTTCATTGATATTTGTACCAGATGTCATGATCTCCAGATAGTCCCAACTTTGAGCCTCAACCTCGGGGCTGTAAGATCTCAATTGCAGCCTATGATCCCAGGTTTCTTTATTCTGGAATGTAAGAGAGAGGAGTTTGTCTACATCCTGACTTACCTTGCGTGTGGGGTCATGTCATATTTCAGTGCACCTACAGGGAAATTCCCATGAAAATCAAGATATTAGAAAAAATGCCTGCGATCAAGTGGTGCCAATGTCACCTCCATACAGTGTCATCAATTGGCTCCCACATGCTCTATTCAATCAAGGCACAGTCTTTTCCATTTTGTTCAACCATGCTGGTAAACAGTTGTATTAGAAATATCTATTTTTCAACCATTTTCCTAAGGAAATTAATACCATTTCTCTTTCTGCAGTTTCTCACTTGCAAAACCTTTATTAAAATTGGGCAATTCCAAGCAAGATTCACAAAGGAGTAGAGATCAGAAAGAGATTATATTTCAATGATTTTTTGTGATGGGTAAGGGATAGAAAATCAATTAATGTCTTCCCTAAGCAACTGCTGGGAATTGACCTAGTGCACTGTTTCATAGCCAGACACAACAGCTGTAGCTTTTAACCAGACATAGACTGTGCTTTCAACTGCCCAATAGCAGCAAACACAAAAAGAAACTCAGGTTACTGTTGGAGGGTTTATGAGTCCTCATATGAAAAGAGCTTGGATTAGTAGAACACATGCCATGGAACACATGAAATGGAAAGGAAAGCACTGTGGGTTTGATGCAGCTGAGGAAGACAGAAGAGATTGCAATATGTTTTCTTTCAAAAGAACTAACAGATGATCTGTCTATAAAAATCTTTATGGAGACAGGACACACATCCTCAAGGAAACAGGTTTCATTGGTCATTATGGGACGACTGTTTTGAATGATGGTAGCTGTCAGAGCTTGCTTATATTAGGTACTGTACAAACCAAATAAAAATTATACTTTTTCTTCAACTAGACTGTACGTGTCTAGCAGTCTGAAATGCAATATTAGCAGAATATTTGCAAATTTTGCCTACCTCTGTTTACTGGCAAATGTTATTGATAGATTTACCAGTGATTATCTCAAATGATAATTTGTCTCAATTAGGTGATTGAACACTGAACACTTAGCCCTTTTTGCAAGGAAAGGAGAGACATAGTTCACAGTGTTTGTGCCTCTTTGTTCTATGTAATTTTTAATCAATGATTCATTTTAGTGTGATCAGTTACCTCTGTTGTTACCTTATAGTTCACTTTATCAGTGGCAGAGTAATGATAGCTCTGTTGCTGATGCCGTAATGTGACTCTAATAGGCTACAAACTAATGTGAAGATGATGGGTTACTAATGAAGACACAAGAAAAGTGAGGAAAATGTTTGCAAATAGATGTAGTGAGATAAAATGAATCTTTAATGATTGATTTCAAATTAAAGTGCTAAATGGCTTATTGTTAAATAGTGCTGAGACATTCGAGTTAACTTTGTAGACTAATAAAATTAAGGTTTTAGAATATAATATTGATTTTATGATAAAAAATCCACTTAATATGTTGGATAATTTATATGAAAGTAAAATCATGCTTAGATTGGAAATCTACTATATCCTGGTAGGAAAAAAAATCAAGCTTTCTTTGATTACATTGTAACTACTTATGCTGGCTAAACCCTTTTTTTAGAAACATACTATATACATGATTTTTTATTTCCCTATCTACAGAAGGAAACATTCCTGCTGAAACTGTTAATTTATAAGGATACTTAACAATGTTTCTGTTACATCACCCAATTATTTTCAAATTTGATAAAAAATGAGCCTTTGTGGTTTTGCCTTTATATATATTAGTAGAAATATATGCAAAATAAAATGTAGCAGCCAGCTCCTTTGTACCACAGAAACACATCACAAGGCATATTAACTTATTTTCTGATTGTTCACAAGATAGTAAAAAGATATATATTTTCTCTAGTATAAACTATTTAACTTTTAAGGATGACTTCCTATGAGGCTTTTGTAAAAGCTTTTCAACTCAAACTGACTAAATTTACTCATGTCTAAAGCCTTTAATCACCAGATATCATTTTATTCAACATAATGGTAAATTTATTTCAGGTAAGTTAAAATCTTATGCAATGGTAAGTGTTGTTTCAACGTATATAACAAATAAACAAATATATAGAAAAATGACTATAAACATAATGCAGAGAATATTTTATTGATCCTTGTAGAAATTTATTTCTATGAATAAACTAAAGGAAATTCTTAAGTAATCTTCATGTCTCTGTTATGCGTATACAAACAAACCTAAAACTTGTAGGAGGCACTTTGAACTAAACCAAAGCTCACTGGGAAATTAAACTGAGGCTTTTTCAAGCAGATCAGGATAAACCAGAAGAGGGTAGGGTAGCTTTCTAAGTAAAAAGAAATTTAGAACAAAACAAACACAAAAAAGTCAAGACTCAAAATACGGTAATTAAGGGTATGATCCTTCAGAACTCATAATCCTATATTTCTGAGAAATCAGCCTTTAAGAGTAGAGTTCTGCATAGAAAACATAGTGTGACTTCTCTGATACCTAAAGAACTGAGCAATCTGTTTATGTCTGACTATTTAGTGGTAGGATAAGATTCTCTACTAGATGCTGTCCCTGTTATGCCAGCTCAAAGGGCCAGAATTGTCTAGAGGGATGTGAATACTGCAGGTTGAAACCGACTCTCAGTATGTGTAAATGTCTTCCACAGCTCTCTTCCTAAAACATAGGTGTTGGAAGTTTTTTTCAGAATGGCCTGAGATCCTTCAAAGAGGAACAGCAAGCAGGGCAATAATTTTATTCTTCTCAGTAGTGTGCTTTCCTCTTGGGAAGGAATCTTAAAGGGCATGTTTATGTTGGTAAATAAGTGAGTGCTTATTCCTTGTCTTTGTTTTGGAGTACTCCACATAAATGCCTCTAGGACAAGTCAGTGGTGAAGGGGCTAGTCTTAAGGACAAAACATATAAACAATCAATGCCATTTTTCTCCAAGACCAGGGATCAATTTCTCTTTCTCTTATTTAGCAGCTAGAGGCACCCAATGTTCAAAGTATGTCTGGATCAACAGTCTTATGCACTGCACTGTGAATGGTTGCCTGAACTCATCCTACAGATGCTAACAAATTCATATATGCAGATGTTTCAGACAAAACAAAAAAATGTTGATCTTACTCTAAGAATCCTAAGCAAAGCCTTCTTAGATCTTGATCACAAGCTTATGGAAGTCAAAGGTAAAACTTTTCAACTATGTATGGACTAAAAATATATTAGATGCTTTTATAGGTGGAAAAATAGAGATTAGTTGTTATCTGAAGAACAGGATCATTATCATAATGTAAATATAAGCAGCAGCTGTAGGATCTTTAACAGTCAGTAAACCCAGAAAAAAAAAAACATACTGTAGGACTAACAAAGAAACTAGTGAGTGCGAACTGAAAAGGAAGCTCAAGCAAAGCCTAGATGTCACATCTCTGCAACTGAACCCTCTGGGCAATTGGTCAATGAAAACACTTGCTCAAAATGACTCTTCCTAGGAGATATCTGTCAAGGTGAAGACAACACTGAGGCAAGACTCTGCCTAGTGATGGCAAATCTGTCAGTAACTGATGCATATTCTTTTGAGTTTATCACTGAAAAGGGATTTGCTACACAAGCAAAGTGACCAAACAATATTGGTTCCCAAGGATAATGCTGACATCCAGTCACAATTGAGAGTCTAGGGGATTTAAGAAAGCTGCCCGGGAAAAACAGACTGGTAAAACAATCAACAAATTTCAACACACCNCTAATTAACATAATTGTTTAGAGAAAGTATTGTTGGGTTTATATATGTTATTATATTTATATAAATCAGCATATTAAATCTGTGATTACAGCAAAAGTTTATAAGAAAAAAAGACAAAAAACCATATGCTTATATTCAAATATTTGTATTTTATTGTAAAGATCACTAAAATGTGAGCAACATATTTGGGATGAAATCTTGTCTAATTTCCCTAACTTCAAATACTGTATTATAGTGGTGTTCTCAGGATATCTACAGATGGGTACTTTGGCATAAATGCGAGTTCGTAACAGGAGAAAAAAATCTTGGTACAAACCTCTCAATGATTATCTTATTAGCAATATAAAATCATATTATATAAAAAAGTTGGCATTTTAATTATTAAGTTACCTACCTCCAAGGTACAACCAAGGTACAAGTTCTCTAAATGCAAAGAAAATAAAGAATTTGAGGAAGAGTTCACCATACATTTTGGAGTTGGTTGATGGGCCACGCTGTGGGGGGCCACTGCCACCCCTCATAGCAGCAGGATGGCTAGGCCCTGGAGGGCAGCCAGCAGCGAAGAGAGTGGTGGCAGAAGCTCAAGTCTTGGCCACGTGAAGTACAGTCATGGAGGCCACCATGATGTGACATGAACTATCATCTCTTTCTGAAGTTGACAAGATTGACATCTCAAAGCTGCTCACCATTGGGCAGAGATGGAATGATGGAGGGTGGAGGTTGAGAGGCTTTTAAAAAGTTTGCCGATTCCAGGGATCATTCTCTTATGCCTCAAATTTCTGCAAGGAAGTCGCCATGCTGGGTCCAGTCTGTGCCAACCTGGGGGTTGCTTCCTGCCATTCCCTGTGTTCTGGTGTCCCTATGCCCCTGCATTTCAGCTGCCCCACATTCCAATGGCAGAAGACTGTGGTTGGTCCCTTCCTAGTGACATGTGGCAGACCCTGTACTCTGCCTTGCTGCTTTAAACTTTTTGTTAAGAGTTTTAATCCTTTTTTTGGGTTTGGGATGCTGGGGACTGGTGTGGGTCTGGGTCCCTGGTGTGTTCAGTTTTTGGGGTTGGGGGGACATGGTTTTGTTTGTTTGTTTGTTTTTGCTTTCATTCTCTGTTGCTAGTATCATATTTAAATGCATATATTTTAATTCATATTTCTTTTTTAACAAATCTTGTAACATCTCTAATGATCTCTCTGATGATAAGTAACCTCTCTCACTGTCTCAAACTGAGACAGAGGTACAAAAAGCATTCCAGGACATTGCAGGCAGAGAAATTCAGCTTCTTCAAAATTTTGGCTAGAGATAGTTTCCTTCAGCCATTAGTTTGCTGATCAAGAGAGAAGACAATTCCGAGATTCCGCTTCTAATTTCTTATGATATGTACTGGTTTGAAGGGACTGGGATCGTTGGGGGTCAAAGGGGTCATGGGGCTTGGGGGCGTTCTTGGATTTTGTGAGGGGGAAGAATTTAAGTAACCCCACTCACCTGAGTTAAAATTCAATTTTCCACAAAGCCATTTTNAGGCCGGCCTGGGCAGCGGCTCATTGCCCCGGGCTCCCTGGGAGCACGGGGACCTGCTCTCCCTGTACCTGCAGGGGCCGAGACAGAGCAGAGCCTGCACCAGTCCCGGTACCCCTGAGGTCGGGGCCAGGGCCAGGCATCGGCTCTGTGCCCTCCAGGCTCCCGGCAGTGGGGGGCCAGAGCGGGGCGTCGGTTTCTAGGCACCCCCCCCCCACCTCCGCTGCTCCCGGGAGCACGGGGGCCCTTCCCTGCGAAGTGTGCGGCCGGGACCGTCCCTTCCCTCATGGGCACAGTGGCTCCCTGGGGCAAGCAGCGGCCTGGAGGCACAGGCAGGGGGAAGCCCCAGCGTCTCTCCCGGGCCGCGGCTCCTTGCCCCCAGAGCGCGGGCAGCAGCACGCAGCCCCAGGCCAGCCTGGCTGGGAATTTCAGCACCACGGCTGCTTCTGGACAGCAATGGAGTGCTGGCCCCGGCATCGTGTTGGTGCTGTGGCATCTCTGAGGTGCTGCCGCCATGAAAACAAAGATGGCGCCCAACGACTGAACTCGTGAGTTCTTCGATGAGAAAACACCGGAAACTGAGGTGGGGCCCGACTGGCTGGACGGAGGGGAAGCCGCTGGGCCAGGAAGAAGGCAACGATATTCACGCGAGACGGAGAAGGCTTAAAAGTTGAGGCACGGCCCCTCCCCGCTCTCTTTTTTGGCTGCCTCTGTGAGAAGGATCACAGCCCCAGTGTCCAGCACTTGCAGTGTCCCCTACAGCGAGATTCCATCCATTTCTCTCAACCTGGGAGCCTTTTCCAGCTTGCTAGGAAGTATCCTTTGGAAAGGGGGAGGGAGGGAGTTGGTTTTTACCTCTGTTTGTGTTTTTCAGAGAGCTTGGAGGGCTCGAATTCCTTCGGAGAGAGGGAAAAGGAGACACCCTTTCCTACCCTTCCTCCCAGTTTCTTTCAACTAGTCATCTGACTGAAAGGAACAGTTCTCTTTCTTTTTTTGTGTGTGTTTTTTTTCCCCTTTTTGTGTGTTTTTTTTCCTTGAGTGTTGGGGGTCCCTCAATGTAATTCTGGGGTCTCCTGTGTGTTACCCCTACCTCTCTAATTCAAATCCCTTGTAATAAATTGTTCACCTGCTAAAAAATTCTATTCAGTTTTCCATCACTTTCATTGAACCTGCCGCCTGAACGCTAAAAGGTGGATTAAACCACCACATGATCCAAAGGAAACTTCATCACCTCCCTTTTCCTCCCCATAGTCACTCCTTTTCCTCTAAATGCTGCTGTGTGATCAAAGAAAGCCTCACAAAAAGTGACCTTATCCTCCACAGACTGTGCTGAGGGCAAGATCCTCATAGCACTGGCACATGCAACACAACAGGCAGTAAAGTGACTGCCAGTCACAAACTCAGAACATAGATCTTGTTTAAAAACTTTGGGAAAAGCAAGGTGCTGTGCAGCTCAGAAGCTAATTGCTTGGCTAGTAGCTGAAATCACAGTATCTCCTCCCATATGAAAAGACAAGAACAGCCTGCACTACACTCCCACTCAACACTAACTCCAGACATGATGACAGAAGAAAATCAATTATCAGAGACACATGCTGGTTAAAAGCAGTGAACTGCAAGGCACGAGACTACAGATGAGGGTGTGAGGGAAATGTAATCATCAGTTATGTATTTATAAGATGTGGTTTGGTGATTTTGCTCAATATATGCCTGGTCATTGAGTAGCATAGCAAAAATATCTGTCACAACCAAAAGGTGCAGTGCTGCAGCGCAATGCATGTGAAACCATTGCCTGCCAACAGCATTGTTTAACATTATCAATAGGAGTTTGACTGTAATGTTGTAAATCAAATGCTACTGAAGTCTTGTAATATATCAAGTTCAAGCAGCATAACAAAATTAAAAAATATTTTAAAAAACCCAAAATAATAAAAAAAACCCAAACAATAAAACAAACTCCACCATTTGTTCAGCAGAGAGAAAACATTATGTGTTTTTAAATAATGTCATGGTTTAGATGTGTAGCGTGTAGGTTAATGGAGAAAGGGGCAAGTGTATACCACAGCCAGTAGGTGAGAATGCTATATGTTGTCAGTCTTGATCACAGAAGAGCTACAGCACACTCCCAGCACTGTAGTGTTAATGCAGTGGATGAAGAGTCTTTAGCAGTTGAGTGTCAGCATATACCACTGGATATGTCATAACAATTACTTAGGGTGCACGAGTAGAAAAGTCAAACAGCAAATATCAAGCACAATAATATGAGATACATAGTAATTCAAGGTTACAGCACATAGGTAGGTTAGCTGAGCTTTTACTTTGTTCCATCACTTTTTCCATAATCATCAACTGCCAAAAGTGTGATCCCTCTCAAATAACAGGGACAAAACTATGCTTCTGTATAACCCTTCTCTATCTGCTTCTTTTTGTAAGTTCACATCCAGTCCTGCTTTATCAGTTAGTTTATGGACACTTTCTATATATGATCCACGTACTACCTTTGGAGAAAACAACCAAAAAACACACCGTTCACCATTCTCCCCTACACTTAGGATATATTTTGTGATGAATCAACAAAACAAGAAGTTTGAATTTTTATAAAGCTAAATGTGGGAAGATTCTGTCGTTTGACTTAGCACAAAGCATAACGAGAGGGCAGAATGAAAACCTAATGGGTAACACCAATAAAATTGAATGTCTCAAACACTATCATAGAATGGTAAAGTGGATACCCTTCAAGATTCTTATGTGCAGGCTGTGATTTTACATTTTTAAAAAATTGTAGGGAGAGGACTTTGATGCTACTTTTATCTGCTCTATATTAATTAAAATATCACAAGTGTGCTGCCACATGCTCTAACCACATCTTCTGGCAGCTGTGTTGGCAAATTTTGAAAGACATGGAAAATAACATCTTGCTCCAAATTACATGCTGAGGGAAGTAAAAGTCTAGGCAGCATGTAAAATATGAAGAACAGAAATTAAATCATCCACATTGGTGTTTAATGTCAAATCCATAATGGTATACTGTGTGTCTCACAGTAGAAATAAAACTTGTCTTCTGTCCCCAAGAGGCTGTAATCCAAATTATAAATGAGTTACTGAACTAAGAGAATAAAAAAATAGCACGAGACATCTGTACCTCTATTGAAATTGTTATACATGCATGTAAATATTTGTGAAAAAACATAATTACACTTCTTAGCATCCTCTCCATCTCCCTCACTTGTTTTATTTTTACTTATCTCCTGTAAACCTTGGCATTTTGGAGAAATGAATTATCAGAATTTATTTATATGTGCCATTTAGGTTTTATCTGTTGATATATAAATATATAGAAGTTATATGCATATGTCTTTTATGAGATTACATGTAAAACATTAGTTCAGAGCCAATTATTAGATATGAAGGAACATAAAAAAACAGAAGCGTGTATTTCAGTATCTGATTTATTCAGTATCTGATTTATCCAGATATATGAATATTAATTACTTTAAAAAGTATGAATAGACAGGTTGGTGTAGCAGAGCATTAGGCTGTACTACAGTGTGTCCAGTCTGTGATATAATGTCTTAGGTATGTAGACATCATCTTGTGATTTTCTTGTATCTCTGAGACAATGGCATGTGACCATTATTCCTTTTGTCTAATTGGATATGTTAACCTAAACAAACTTTTCACTATAGAAGTACATGAATTTGCAATAAAGACAGACTCTATTTTGGCCCTTGTACAGCTTGTATACAGTTTTTCTTTGCTGGATCCTCTGATTATTAGCACCATGCACACTATGCTTCTATGTTTTGTGAGCAGTTGTGGTTTCAGAGGGTCCCCATCCCAACACTGCCAAATTGACAGATTCCTGTTCTAAGAGATCGCAAAACACAACTGGATACAGATTAGGGGGAAAAAAACAAGCCACTAAAGCTTAGTAGAGTAAGACTTTGGTTTATTCAGGAAGGAGTTAACCGGGAAGGAAAAAAAATGGGTTGGGTAAAATAGGAAGCATTTGGAGACTAAACTAAAGTATTCATTAGAATGACATAATGATCTGTACCTAAAGTGTGTCTCTATCCATATTTTCAATTAAGGCACTTTATTTGCTGCAATAGAAAGCATAATTTTTTCTATTTATTCTGGAAATTTTTCTATGTCCTAGAACTGAAAATAAAGGCCTTTCATCAATATTATATGGTGTTTTTCTATAACTAAAACTGTAAAGAATAATTACGTGAAAGCTTTGGATATAAACAAAAAATAGAGTGAGAAGTTAACAGATTATATGCAGAAGTAGACTATATGCTTAGTCATTACCAGCCAGGAGAAAAAAAGTCTTAATATCAACTGGTCATTTAGAAATGCTATTGAAAACAATTTTTATGTCATCATGAACAAAAAGGAACAAAACAAAAAAGGAACAAAAGTGCCTTCATTTGCCTGATTCTAACACTGAAGAGAAGCTGCAGTATAAAAATACTCCTTGCTACCACCTGATTATACTTGTTAGGTGCTGAAAACTCACTGGATTTCAATAGCAACTGCCAAAATCAAATCCTATCACCTCCTCTGATAATGTAGACCTTCAGCTCCAGCAATTTCAGTGCGCTCTCAACAAAGAGATCCAGTTTAATTGCCTTTGCTATTTGGACTGATCAGAAAACATATATTTTTTTTAAACTATAGACCACTTAAATACAAGGATTATAGATTTCACTCATCCCTTAATTCTGAAGAGGAAAAAATAGGTGTAGGTAAATAAAGGTGATTGAGAGATCCTGTATTTTATGTTGGATAAACCCAGTTGTTTTCTTAATTACAAAGGAATAAGAAGAAAAGTCTTTCTAAATTCTGAAGTAGGACCCTGCCTACTGTTGGTAAGATTCTAATTGCCAATGACTGGTGCTTTCTACTGTTCCCATCACCTGATTAATGGTTATTATTATTATTTGTTACTTGCAAAGTGCCTGAGGGGGTGAAGGTACTTCAAAGAGAAAATAAATGATGCAGTTGGTCCCTTCCCCAAGGAGCCTACAGTCTCACAATATGAAAGATGACACAATAAGTGAGAGCAATAAAGAGCAACAGCAATAGAGTGAGAATAATTACATGGTTACTTAGGTTTATTTTATACACACCTTGATGTACTTCTGTTTGCTTGATTTGTTTCTTTTTTGGGTGAGAAGGAGTATAAGGGTATAAGAACATATAACAAATAAAACAATAGAAACGCAAGGACTTTAAAATCTCTGTGTGTGCATGTGTGTGCACACACGTGTAAAGGGTGAGTGTTACAGTAAAACAGAAACATAGATTAGATTGTGGCAGCTACAAAGAGAGAAACCAAGTAAAATAAGCTCTGAGAATTAAGAATGGAATAAAAAAGGTGAAAGAACAACTGGAGTTTGTTTTCTTAAGGTGTCTCCAGTGATCATAGCACATGGCCAAATAAATTCAATAGAAAGTCAGGATGGAGCCCAGTCTCTGCTCTGGAAAACAAGTTTTGGGATGAGATGGAAGTCAGGCACAACATCCATCAGTGAATTAAGGGCTGGTTTAACATGCAAATAACAGTTCCTCTGAAGAACAGCAGTGAAAGAGAACCAGAATTCATATCCTTCTGCTTATTGTTATTTCCTTTTTTATTTTTGTGAACTTGTGCACTGTTAGTTACTGTAGGATAGATGACTTATCCAGCTGGACATTGTATTTACCCCATTATATTTACTGATTTTCAAGTTAATTTCTTTCATGATTTTTTTTTCAGGTCTTTTTGGTTCATTGCTTCTTGTAGTACATTTCACACCTTATTGCAAAGAAAATTTTTTTGTGCATTTAAATGTTAAACTAATGAGCAATGAGTCTATAACAGCATTTCACCTTGAAAAAGAGGGAAATCCTTCCTAATTTTCTTCTTCACATTTCTTCAGTACGTTCTGGGAAGTCTTCCCAAATATTGTCTGGATACTTGCCTCTTGACCCTGCCCTTCCTCACCTTCCTTTCCCATTGTATCCTTTCCCATCCCATGTCATCCCATTCGGTTATTCCATCTCATCCATCCCAATCTCCTTCCAGCATATAGTGAATCACCTATATTCCCTTCCATAGGGACAGAGGGAGATAGACACTTGCAGAAACTGACTTTATCTGACTAGCTACCCTACAGGCTCAATTCTGATGCTCCAACTGGGTATCACAGAATCTCAGAATCATTGTTTCAAAAAGAGCTCTAAGATTGCTGAGTCCAACAATGAGCCAGCACCAGCATGTTCACCACTAAATCATATCCCCAAATGCCACATCCACACACCATTTAAATACTTCCATCTAATGCCATTTGAAATGCCTCAGCTTATTCCACATAGATGCTGCTCCACATCTTGTGTCAGATGCTCTAGGGTTTGTTAAATAGCATGTCTTCACATGTGGGTTAGGAGTGGCACTCCTAAATGTTTTGGTCTCAAAAGCTCTCAAAGATCTATTCACTGTACTGATTAAATCTCTATAGATCTCTGTGACAATTTAGATAACCAGCTTATTGTGATGATTTGAAAAATCGGGGGCACACTCAGGATGAAAGACTGAATAGAGGCAACAACAGCTAACAGTTTATTTATGGAGCTCTACAGAACTATAGGACTCCTTCAAAGGCACTAAACCAAATACACACAACAGATCTGGCAATATTCCAGCAATAATAAAAAAAACAAAATGACAAATTGCTCCTCCAAGCAGAATGGTGGGCTGAGATGCAGGGGGAAGGAGAGGAAAGCTGCCTCAAAGATGGCATCTCCTGGCACCCGGAGGCTCTGTAAGACAAAACAGTGAAAAGCACCCCCTCCTCAGGGACAGCCAATGGGACAGATACCACTTACATTGAAGCTGTGTGGCATCCTGCTGCCACTGTTGGGGCTCCAGTGATACTGCAGGGTGAGGTAAGCCAGAAGGAACCAGGAGGTGCAGCAGCCAATGTTATCTTGACCACAACAAGCTGAAGAAAGGGGCAAAACTTCCAAGATTCTGGCTTTTAAGGGCTCTTTATATCGTGTGATTTCCTCTTCTCAGATGTGCAGTTCACCTATTGGTCGGTAGCATTGGGCACCACTCCTCCATCTGAGATTTCACTATGAGGCAAGATGGCATTTCCACCAAAAAGCCATGTGGCTGGGCTCCGGAGCCCAACGGCCACCATCTCCACCACCCGTGGGACATCCAGAGGTGCTGGCAGCACTGGCTGCAGGCAGTGGGGGCTGCAGGGCCGCCTCTGTCCCAGGCAGGGGCAGCCGCACTGCCACCCAGAGCCAGGGTGGCGGCAGCAGGGGCTCCTGCCAGCTGTTCCTGCCACCACAGGGACCACCGCGAGGGATCCCTCGGGCCAGTGGGGCCATGGGAGCCACCTGGGGGGCGGCTGAAGCCACATGCCTCCCCAGAAACGCAGGGAGCCAGCAGCAGATGCTGGTCATCCCTCCTGCACGTGCTCGAGCTGCCACAGCAGCAGTGCATGGCAGGAGGCACCATTGGTCCCGGTTCGAGCCGCCACAGCCCCTCGCATGCTTCACGGGAAATAGGAGAAGTGACAGGAGTGGGTCCGCACTTACCACACCCCTGAGTTTCAGCACCAGCAGTGGCAGCATGGGGGGAGCTGTGCGAACTGGGTGGCGGAGTCAGTCCTGCAGGTACAGGGACCCTCCACTGCCTTGCTCTGCTCCACACCACTGGCCAGCTGCTTCTCCACCCACAATCAAAGCCACACTGTGCAGGGGCCCATGCAGGGCCAGGGCTCTGTGCCTGAGTGACCACCGAGCTCAGCTCTACTTGCTGCCACTCCGAACACCTCCCGTGCCATTCCCCTCTGTTGTGGGGGACATGCCCAGCCCTGCTACAGAGGAAACGGACATCACAGCAGCTGCGCTGCACGATGCCCTAGCTACGGTATGTGAGGAGGGGGACAGCTCCACAAAGCGCTGGGATGGACCAGGCAGCGTGAGACCCCTGTTCTACTGTTCTACTGGCGTGCTGACAGAAGGGTCTTCACGCTTTCACCCCTCGGGACAGGCTCACCCGGGTGAGAGGAGTCCGGCGCCACGGAAAACCGCGGGAAGGAGCTCGGCTCCAAACTGGTCCCTCTGCTGCAGGGATGAGCCCCCTGCCCAGTGCCAGTCAACGGGATCCCGCCGAGATAGCCGTGTGGGGCATTCCGCGGTACCCCGCCACATCCCCCGATTCCCACATGGCTGTGGAGAACAGGCGGGAGCAGCTCCGCAGGTGCCGAGCCCGGAGTCCGGCCACGGTATGTGGGGAGAGGGAACGGCTCGGGGCTTTGGCTGCTTTCACGCTTCTTAAAAAAAACCCATGATTTTACCATTTGAACAAACAAACAACCCAAACAATCCCTCCCCCCAGAAAACCCCATTTCAAACCCATTACACTTATGTACAGAAATTCACATATAAACAACTAAGTATAGATATTCTGAACTTGAAAGTTATCTTGCAAGGTTCCTGTATTGCCTAAATTTACGTCTTCAAAGGATGGCACAGGATCCCACTTTATATAATTCACTTTTAAAGGAAAATTTCAATAAAATAAATTTCAACCTGCTGTACCAGCATTCAGTACTACTAATTATTGTATATAATTTACGTTTTTAATTAAATTGCAGTATGAAATAAAAACTTATAAAACAATAAATTAAAAATACTACTTATCAACAAATATGTTCAGTATTTACTAATTAGTATTTTATTTTAGTGTAAAAAATAATTAAACAATCATGTGAAATTAATTTTTCATTATAAAAGACAGTAGTCATTCTTTTTAATTAGAGATGGGACTGAATCATAAAGTTTCACTCCCACTTAGTTTCAGATGTGAATGCATCCAAAATTTGAAAACATTTTGATGTTTATTTAGTTTGTAGAAAATTTTATATCATTTTCTCTAATTAAGAAATTCCTTTATGAGATATTGTTTTCAAAATTTTTTTTCACATACTCTCTGCAGACACTGATTTCTACTTTCTAAAATATTTCACAAAACAATGGTTTCTTTCATACAATTTCAGAGCCTTCATCAGGATTGGATTTCTTGGACTATCAAGTCAAATGTTTATTTTGTCTACAGCCGCATACCATAATCCATTTCTTAAACTGAAAAACTTTCATATTAGAGTTTTCCCCAATCTAATTATTCTTCTAAAACATTGTCTTTTTTAAAGTTTTTGTGGTTACACTAATCTAAAAATATATTTAATCAACTTATTGTTCTACATGGCAGCAGTATTTTTTGCTTAAATATCTTTTCCCTTTTTCTTGTGTACCTGTAGACTGATGCTTTATGATACATTTTTCAGTTAGAGGGTTTTTGTTGTTGTTGTTTTAATCAGGAAAACCCTGTTCAGAGTATTTCATATGAAGTCTCATCTATGTATTTAAGAAGTTCAGTACATTACTCTCTTTCTGCTGCCTCATTCAATACACTCTAAGTTTTCATTTGCCATTTTCACTGTTACATCTGATAGCATGTTGTATTCAACAAAGGTAAAATTCTCGTGAATGGAAGAATATTACACTTTGTTTTAAATCTAGGTACAAGTTTATTCTTTCTTCACAGAGGGAAGCAAGTCTCAGTGCACAATTCATCTCATACCAAGGAAGACATCTAAAATTTTTTGCAGTAGTCACCTCCTGAAAGTGCTTGTTTCTCTTTGCTGATTGCAAAGAGATGTGGGTGATCAGCTGTGGTATAAATGTCTCAAGTGTAGCCATCCGACAGTTGACCTAAGTTTCACTCTGTACTAAGAGACAAGTAGATTGAGTCTTTTACTCATCTTCTCCATTTTCGTAGAAAATCTCTTCATTTGTGAGTGAACCCAAATCTTCAGGTAACTTTGAGTTCATAGTCTTAAATTTAATCTGATTTACTCCTCGTGATTATTCACATTTTCTGGTGTATTTAATTAGTCCTCTGTTTTTCACAATGGTTTCTCAACTTAAAGTGGTCAACAGATGTATTTCAGTAAAAATAAAAATAATCAAAAACCTGAAGTATAAAAGTATTAAATAATAGCTGTCTATCTTCTTGTTCTTCAAGTATTCCAAAGCTAGCCTCATTCAATTCTGATAGTTTCCTCTCTGTCATTAGACATTGACAAAAACGTCTCAAATACTTCTTTGAATAACCTATTATCCTAGTACTAATCTTCATTTTCATAGCATTCGTTCATAATTTCCATCTGGTACTGTTGCTATTGAAGTCCATACATGCGAAATCTAATATAATTCTCTTGTCTAGATAATAATTTATCAAAAAGAATGGATTGTTCTATTGCTTTAACATTTTTCAGCAAACTTCAGCAAATTCATGCTTCATTCAATCCCATTTTGAGTTTCCTTTATTATTTCAAAGACTGTAGAAGCATAGCTTTGGTAGGAACCCTAACAGGCTAAAGTGAAACTAGGCAATAAAATGAGAGTTTTATAATCAGATATTCAGTATCAGTGAGAAGTATAGTATCATTACTTTATGGTATCAAAGAACAAAGTAAATCACTTTTTCATATTTTTCATATTTTTCTTCTTGGCGATATTATTCTATCAGCTTTGATATTTTTCTAACCTTTGTATTATTTTTAACCCTGCGTTAGTTCATGGATTTATCTCTGTCATCACTACATGGTTTATCTTCTGCTTTCATGACTATACACCTGCTGAAAACTTAAACAATACTTTTATCTTTAATCCTTTCTAACTTTGTGGTAGCTTTCTCTATAGCCTTTTAAAATTTCATAACATTTAGAATTCAGAGAATACGCATTCCTATATGGGCATTATGGTCAATGCTTCCAGTTGCCAATTTGTTTCAATATCAATTGAAAAATTTCCTCTTCTCAATGGTGTACATGTAATTCTTATTGAATTCCTATTTAGTGTCAGAAGCTTCCTTTTGTATTCTTCAGGATTTAATCATATCTTTAATACTACTAATAAATTCTTGTATTATTCTATTCAACAAAATATCTTAGATTTGAACTAAATCTATTGCATTGTCAAATGTTGTTCTGACTTTGATCAGCAAAAAGTAGCCCTAACTTTTTCCATCATCCAGGATTTTAATGACAATTCATGTTTGAAGTCCAGGTTCAGATCAGAGGAATCCACATCTCATTCCCTCTTAGCTGCCACTGCGATTGCTGCCACAGACTCCTTTGATGTGTCAGTTGTTAACCCGCATTCTTTCAGACGATTACTTTCAGTAAAATTTCAAATTCTTTCCTGTAGTCTCTGTGCTCCTTATCCATCTTTTTTTTTCTGCTTTCTTTAGATTATAAATGATAAAAAATGGTTTAGACATTACAGACCCAGTCTTCTACACACTAGGATTTCTATAGCAGAAAATATTTTTCATAATTTTATCTATGTCCCACTTGGCTGACTGCTGTATTAACATAGTGCCATTGGGTGTTATTCATCTACCCTGTAGTAGGAATCCATAACATGTCTAAATACCACTGTAGATGAGACATACGCATTCAGTCACAGTTCAGTAGTTCAGTGCCAGATTCTCTTGTCTATCTTCACTGTAGATTGTGTGGATCTTTTCCCAATAAACACACACGCACTTTGATTAGTATTCATTATTGAGAAAGCAGCTCATAAGAAATGTTCCTGGAAAAGGCAGCAAAATCTCTTCCTTCATACACAACCCAGAAAAGGCTAATGTCTGTGCTACTTCTTGGCTACTCTCATAGTTTTAAGGCAAATGTTGAAGTAAGATACCCTTCCATCCTTGGTCTCAGGAGCTGCTGGTCTCAGTCTGAACAGGTCTCTGTTAGAGTTCTCATCGTTGATTTTCAAGATGAAATTTGAAAGCGTAGTAGATAAACTTATCTAGAGTCTCTTTCCACAAAGGATTTGACCAGATGATTTTTCAAGAATCCTTCCATTCTGAGCTGCTCTATATTTATATGTTTTAATAATATCAGCAGGATAGCCTTCAAATAGCAACCCTCAAGTATATAATCTAAATAAGAAAGCTTAATTTACCTAAACTTCACCTAGCAAAGCCCCAGAAAGCCAGATCTATCCAAGAGCTATTAGAGCTAGAGAGAGTTTAACAAAAATTTTACCTCTGACTGAGGAAAATAGTCACCAGGGAAGAATTGAGTGCAAAGGCCAGAATCTGGGACAGACTTACACATCCTGACAATAATGAAGAAATATCCTCATATCATTGGCCAATGAGCTGACTTTCGGGATCACATGCACCTCCAGAGATATGCTGAGAGTGAGTACAGGATATCACAAAGCTACGTTGTCTACTCTGAGACTCTCAGTTTAGACCTCACTGAATAAAGCTTTGGAATTTAGACACAAATAGGTAGTCCTTTTGTGTGGCATCTTAGCTATGTCCACTTGAAGATATTCCTGTAATTTTCTAATAATACTCAATTGTAAGCCTTGAATATCAGCAAAAGTCTTGTAAATACAGAAATAAGCAAGAGGAATTGAAGAGAATTAGCTTCCTAAAAGCTATGGTTGCTCATCTAAGGACAGACAAGTTGTATTAATTTTTTTTCCACACTAGGTGAAAATAAACATAAGTCCATTGAAACAAACGGAGCAATATTTTGCAAGAGTTGATACTTCTGACCCCAGATGTTCAATATTTCATAAGTGTATCTAGTGGAGCTCTTAAGGTTGGCCTTTGTCTCGCATAATTTCATTTAGAAACATAAAAATATTCAAAAATCTCAAGAAACCCGATCAGTTGGAGGAAACATATAAATAAGTCTAGTTAATATTTTTTAAAATTTTTTAAAACATAGAAAAATGTGTTGATATGTTCAATTATTGGCCAAGATTTGGAATAGTTTAGATGTCTCATCTCGTTGCCCTTCTGCCATTTGATCATTCTCACAATTATTTAAGTAACTTCCCCACATCTAGTTTGTTTGTCATTTAGAATTCTGTCTGTTACTACTGATTAAAAGTTAGTTGTCCCAAATCAAAAGACAGTTTATGAGACATTGTTAATGCAAAATTTTTCAATTTTTCTCTATGCCATTGAGGCTGTTTTGTACAATCAGTGGCTTCAACATGGTCAGTTAAAAATCCCAACAACACTCTGTGGCATTTTAGTTTATTTCTCTGTTAAAGAAACTAGAGGTTTTTTCCCATCCCTAATGATGAGAAAAACATTCAGTTATAATGTGGCTACCTATACCAGGAGAATTATTAATGAACATTTCATAACAGTTGTTTGATAAAATTTGTTAGTGTTTAATTAGACCAAAGTTAAATGATAAAATGAAATTTGAAAGTTGAAGATGCTTTCTGAATTTGTAAAAATTCTACATAATCTATAATGTTAATAATAATAATAATAATAATAATAATAATAATAATAATAATAATAATAATAATGTTTTTCCTATATGTGTGCCTTTATATTTGACAATTTAAGCCTGACAAAGTCTACAATGATTTAGGAACCTAAATCCTTCTTTCCTCCTAGAAAATCTTCTTTGCTGATGCTCATGCTTTGTATTGTTTACAAATTACCGTCAAATAGCACTTTCATCTGGTGTTCAATACTTCTGCAACATAATGGCTGCATGTTAATAGCAGGCTGTGGTTGCCAAGGGCAACAAGATTGCTTCAGCATCAAAAAGCAAATACCATTTTGCAGAAGCAGACATACAGATCCCAGTATGCTGGACTCCACCATAAATTTTTCTGCTGCAGGAGCTGGTTAAACAGTACCTTTTCTGCTGGATGCCATAAGTAGCCAGTAGTCAAATGGATAGCATGTAAAACTGAAATGTCAGGGATTTTGCTCCTTGGACCCAAGCAGAGCACTGAAGAGGGGTCATTAGAACAGCCAGTCTCAGATTTACCTACCAAAGCACACTGAGCATGGCACCTAAAATCCTTGAGGTGGTGAGATATAAAAGATGATAATTCGGTTCATATTCACAAACAAATAACAAGCAAAAACAAAAATATGTAAGTTCTGAATCTATTGAATTGTTTAGCTTCATTTTGTGACACACTGATAAAATTTATTTATTTTTATTTATTGTTATCTATGTTTGCAAGGAAATTAATTCCACTTGATATTCAGCCATAAAAGTTGAGGGATCTTACTGATGTCATTGCAAGGCCACTCTCAGTTATCTTTGAAAAAGGCCATGGTGATTGGGTAAGGTTCCTAAGGACTAGCCTATTTTCATGAAGGGCAAGTAGCAGGATCCGAGGAACTACAGGCCAATCGGCCTCACTTAAGTCCTTGGATAGGTGAAAGAGCAAATAAGACTGGAAAACATTTCTAGACTCACAAAGGACATGGCAGTGATTGGAAAGTTATTTCATTGTGGAAAGTTATCAGGCTGCTCAGGCATGGTTGCCCCATGTTTACTCTTTCCAATCACTGTCATGGACTTGAGGAAAAAGTGGATTTTTTTATTTATTTTTTTTACCTTTTAATATTGACTTTAGTACACATACTGCCTCATCATAGATAGGATGATGAAGTATAGACTGGATATAGTGATGGGAAGGTGGACTGAAATTAGCTGAACTGTCATGGTTAAAGGATAGTGATCAGTGGCACAAACCGGCTGGTGGCCTGTGATTAGTGGTATACCTCAGGAGCCAATATTGTGTCCATTGTTACTTAACTTTTTCATTAATGACCTGGATTCTAGGACAGAGTGAACACCCTGCAGAAATTTTCAGAAAATATGAAACTAAAAGAAGTGGTTGATGCACCAGATGGGTGCGCTGCAATTCAATGAGTTGGAAGAACGGTTCAACAAAGGGAAATAATAAGTCTGTCACCTGGCAAGAAATAACTCATGCATTAATATAATCTGGGACCTTACTGATTAGAAATCAACTTTCCAGAAATGATTTAGGGTTTCTGGTCTACAACAAGTTGACTACGGGCCAGCAATTTAGCATTGCAGATAAGAAGGTTGACAGCATGCACGATTTCATTAGGAGGAGAGGTGCTGGCAGATGAAGACATAGTCCTTACTCTCCATTCCCACTCACACTCAATACTGGAATGCTGTGTCCAGTTCAGGCTGCCTCAGTACAAGAGAGTCAAGGACACACTGAAGCAAATCGAGCAAAAGGCCAGGAAGTTAAAAAAAGGGGTTTTTAATGATGGAGATAGATTTAAAAACTGGATTTTTAGATCAGATTTTTTTACTTATAAATTTCCATGCTGTTTGTCTTTTTGAGATATGGGAACCTTTCAATATGGAAAATGTACTTTGTTAGAGAGAACTATATGATTTAGGTGTACTATAGTGAAATATAAAGCTCTACCAGTTACTCGGTGGTTATGCGTTTGCTTTTCTTTTTTGTTCTCTTACTGCTTTTATATTTTGTTTCATTGTTTCTTGGTTTGTTGCTTTCAGATAATCACCAATCTGTAAGTAAGGTAGATTATATTAAATGCAATACTGTGATCTGGGATCCAAGAACCCTTAAGGTGCTCATGAAAAATTCCTCTTAATATAAATTTTTGAACATTTCTGGAAAAAGAGATATAAACATCTGTTATGTTGTTGAATGAAATATAGATATCTAAGGGTAGTGGTAATTCTGTTCTATTTAATATTTGGTCTGTCTGAACTTTGTAACATAATACAGTGCCTTTTGCCTCCTCCCTTTTTCTTAACTAACTCGTCCATCCACCAAACTATTGCTAGAATTTGTGAAAATTTTATCTTTCTGGTAGAAATTAAGTCACATGGAATGAAGCACAGTATAATAATGTTGATTCCATGGACGGCACAACTATCACTAGAAAAGCAAATAAAAAAGAAAATATGTCTTGTTACATTTACATTTTCTTTCACACAATCCTCACAAATAATGACTATGCAGGAATGGAAAATAAAAATTAGTCTAAATTATACATATGTATACATAAGTATAAATGTATAAACACTTGATTCTGAATCACAGTTAATTTTTTCCCATAAAAATTCAAAGTAAATAAAAGCAAAATACTAAATATAGAAGTAATTTTATTTGGAGAATAAAACACATCTAATTGAATGATCTCAGTTACTCCAGAGTCTAATTTTCCTATCAAAAACTTCTTCCATCATGTAGTGGAGGGCACTAATCACCAGACCCATTGTGGCAATGTTCTCCAGATCAATCTGTTCAAGTTGAACATGCTAGTGAGAATGTCACAAAGGGTTCAGTGGTTTAGTGACCCACTAAGTTGCAGTTGATAGGGAAATGTTTTAAGGTACAAGTCTGAGTAGATCTGTTAGCCAGGGAATGGTAGACAAAGGTTATGCAAGGGGAGTATGACTTTTCCAGAGACCACAATCAGGCTATCCTAAGGTTACATTGACAGGATGGATATACAATATGTTTACAGATACATTATATTTTGTGTGCGGCACCTCTGAAAATTTAAATTTAAACAGCATTACTTCTCTATGTTATTGCAGAAAATTCTACCTAAGTAAGAATATATAGCTTTTGAAATATACCTTGTGTTTCAAAGAATGGACATTTTTTCATGACTTGAAGATACTGTTCATCCTAATTTTTTAGTATTTGTGACAATAAACTTTTCTCTTTTGAATATCAAATCTGATTTTAGATGTTAATTTTTTAAATTTACGAAGTGATTTCATAAATTATATTTTCACTTTACTGTAAGTAAATAAGTTTAAGGATAGGTTAGATGATGAACCTAGTGGCATGGTTTAGATGGTTTAGATGGTATAGATGTTAGAATGATGTTGGATTGGTTGTTAACCTAGGTAAAGGTTGGACTTGATGATCTCCACGGTCTTTTCCAACTTCATTAATTTTGTGTGCAATTCTGTGTGTATACTTTCTGAAAGATCTAACTAGAGATCAGATGAGTTTTTGCCATCTGACATTCCAATATAATGAAAGTAAATTTGTCTGTCCGAGTGTGTCAGGATTAAAAGAGATCAACAGAGAATGCTGCTGCTCTATATTAGTTTTACAAACATTTTAGAAGTGCAGGTTAAAAAAGCAAATATTTAAAACAACAGCAGTGTGAAGACCTTGACTGCAGGTGATCGTGCTATAAACCTTTGCACACTGTGCAGTAAAGATGCCAAAGCTAGTTCTCACATTTATCCAGAGGCATAAGATTTAGCATAGGAATCAAATGTTACAGCAATAAAAAGAAAGTGTGAATTGCTGTAAGAAAAAAAAATAAAATCTCAATAGCAAAATTAAAATCTGGGAAATATTTTCCCTCTAAATGTAAGTCAAGAATGTGGTTTATGTAACTTTTTTATACATATGAATATAGAACGAAGTAGTGAAGTTGCATCCGTGCACTCACTTTGAGTGTCACGGCAGACATTTAGAAACCTAATTTTTTTAGAAACTTTCAGTACATATCAGCTGACTACTCAATAAAGCTGCTGCATAGCATTTATAGTATTTCTTTAAAATAAAAGTTACCGTATTTTCTACAATTTTCTCAGGTCTATTTCCATTAATTTTTGCTTATTTCTAATAAAAAAAATAATTATTTATTAAAAACTTTAACAAAACTACTTACCCACATTATATGCAGAACCACTGACTATGTTCTAAACACAGGACCATCTCCATCCATCCAGGATCCATCTGCAGGAATTACTACAAAAACAGTTAACCCTTTCATCTCTAACACATATTCTGAGATTTTTTTTACTTCTTCTAGAGCCACATGGTCCAATATGTTATTCTTAATCTGCATATAAAGAAAAATAGTTCCTATATAAAATTACTACTTTTTTAAACATTTATGGGTTTCAAGGGAGGGAGGTGGTCTTGAGGGTTTCAGGTCTTGGGGGGCTCTTGGGGAAAGGGAGGAGGGGAGGGTGTTTCAGGATGGTTCGCGTGCTTGATTCCCTGTTTTAAAACTGTGGTTTTTGGAGCCAAAAGGAAAAAAAAGTCAAGATTGCAGTGCTGGCATCTTCAGAGTTCCTTCCCCACTTTTGCTCTCTGCATCTGGGCAGGGGTTGAGGAGCAGCAGCAGTGACAGAGCTCACAGTGAACGGAACCGGTGCTCCAGCAATCGCGTGCCCACGGCATCGGGAGCTGCAGAGTGAGGCAGGGACTTATCGTGAATCGCCAGTGGTGTTCCCCTCCTCCTNGGAGCCAAAAGGAAAAAAAAGTCAAGATTGCAGTGCTGGCATCTTCAGAGTTCCTTCCCCACTTTTGCTCTCTGCACCTGGGCAGGGGTTGAGGAGCAGCAGCAGTGACAGAGCTCACAGTGAACGGAACCGGTGCTCCAGCAATCGCGTGCCCACGGCATCGGGAGCTGCAGAGTGAGGCAGGGACTTATCGTGAATCGCCAGTGGTGTTCCCCTCCTCCTGGTTCCAATTCATGGCAGCAAAGGTTCCCCGCAGGGATGGGGATAGCTCATCCCACAGTGTGGCCACAGCACTGGGAGGAGAGACAGGAACGGAGCCGCGGTGGTGGCACGGGTGAAGCTGACCCCTCTTACGCAGTTGGCCAGTGCAGCAGTGGCGGGTGGCATGGAATGTGTGGCACTGCCGAACCCATCCCAAGCAGTGGCCGATCCCAACCCCGGGCAAGGGTGATAGTGCCACCACCCCTCCAGTGTGGGTGACAGCGGGTGCTGCCAGCCCCACAGCACCATGAAGGAGCCCAGCGGGGGGTCCCACAGTCCTGACCTGGGGCAGCGGCCCCTGGGAACGTCCCAGTGGCCACAGTTGGCAGTATGGGTGTGGTGGCTGCTCCAGACAGTCATGGGCAGCCCCGCTGTCCCAGGGATCCTCCTGCGGGGTCCCTGGGACAGCAGCAGGTGCCTTGCGCTTGTGCCATGCTGGCAGTGGCCACACAGGGGCAGCAGCCACTCTGAGGGTGCCATGGGTGGCCCTGAGGGTGCCCCGCAGCCGGTAAAGATGGCACCTCCAAGCCCCAAGCACATGGTTTTCAGTGGGAGCTGCCATTTTGCCAGGAGTGAAGATCCTGAAAGAAGGCAGAGCCCAAGCACCACCAGCCAATCAGGAAACGGCTTGGCCGGGAAGAAGACACCAATTCTCGCGGGACTTCAAAGGTATAAAATCCGTGGACAAGTAAGTCTCGCCCCTCTTCTTGACTGTCTGTTGAGCTGCCAGGATCACAGCTCCCCCTCTCCCAGCTCACGGACCATGTGGCTGGCTTCCAATCACCTCCATCGGGACAGGCAGCAGCACCGGGCCATCAGAATCCAGCCTAATCAGAAGTGCTAGTTTTCCCGTGGGTGTCCCTGGGAGGGGGGTACTTTTCACAATTTTTGTATATTGCAGGGACTTTGAGGGCCGGGAGTATACCATCAGAGACAGAGAGAGGCGTCTTCCCTTTCCTTTCCCCTGCTTTTCTCGGCCAGCCTGTCTGGTCTTTGAGAAGCGGTTTGTTTGTTTGTTTTTCCTTTGCATGACAACTGTCGGGTTTTCATATTTGTGTATTTTGTTTAAGTCTGGGGGTTCCCACAGACAATAAACTGTTACCTGCTATTAATTTTGTTCAGTCTTTTTGTCATCGTTGTGTGCACGCCCATAGTGAAAATAGTGGTTCAAACCACCACAACACTTCATGAAATTTCTTCTTCACTGTCATTTTTTGACATGGAAAAAAATGTCAGTCATATATTTAAATAATTGGCATTAAAAACATTCAATTTAACGATCTGATTTTCCCATTTGGTTTTTATAAAAGATGCCTTGATTTTTAAAGTTAGTGAATATGGCACTAACCAAAGTTGCCTGAGGAAGGGCATGTCAGTGCATTCCTCTCCTACCAGTTTGACACCAGGACTAATAAGAGAGGCCGAGATAATGGAGAGAGGTCACAGGTCAGCACGAGAACACCTGAAGAGCAGCACAAAGTAAATCCAGCTACTCCAGCCAGTAAATAGTCTTCATCAGGAAAGGCCCAACATAGTCTCTATGCAAACATACATAGCGTGGGGAATATACATGAGGAATTAGAGATGTGTGCATGTCTGTAGGGATACGTCCTTATTGGCATCACAGAGGTATGGTGAGATGACTCCTATGATTGTAATATTGGAAAGAAAGAATACAGTCTCTTTGGAAAAGAGAGGCAGGGGGACACAAGGTGGGGGTGTTGCCATCTGTGACAATGATCACTGCATGGAGATCCTTCTGGAGATGGAAAAGAAGCTCATAAAGATCTTATGGGTCAGGATCGAGAGGAAGGAAGGGACAGCTGACACTATAGTGGGAGTCTACTACAGACCTCACAACCAGGAAGAACCAAGTGGATAAGCCCCTCTATAGACAGATAGAATCAGCTTCATATTCACTAGTCTTGGTCCTCATGGAGGGCTTCAACCACCTCAATGTCTGTTGGAGGAACAACACAGCTGGCAAAAACAATCCACAATGTTGTGGAATGAGTTTGTAGTAACTTCATTCTCCAAGAAATAGAGGAGCCACTGAGGGGAGGTGCTGTGTTGGACTTTGTTTTCACAAAAAAAAAGGAAGTGCTGGTGAGAATATAAAGATTAAGGATAGACTGAGGCTGCAGTGACCAGGAAACAGTGGAGTGCAAGATCCATAGGGCAGCAAGGAGGTTGCATCTGAGCAGAGCAATCCCAAGCACAAATGCAAGCTGTGCATAGAATGGATTGAAAGCAGCCCTGAGAAGAACCTAGATATGTTGATGGATGAGAAACTTAATGTCATCCATGCCATGCGCACTTGGAGCCCAAAAGGCCAGCCCCACCCTGGACTGCATTAAAAGCAACAGCAGGTTGAAGGAAGTGTTTCTCCCACTTCTACACTGCCCTCATGAGACCCCACATGGAGAATCATGTTCAGCTCTCGTTCTTCAACATAAGAAGGATGTGGATCTGCTAGAGTGAGTCCAAAGAGAGCCATAAAGATCGTTAGAAGGCTGGAGCACCTCTCCTATGAAGACTGGCAGAGAGTGCTGGGGCTATCCAAATTAGAGAAGAGAAGGAAATGGATATTAAAAAAGTAATTTTGGCTTATTTATTATAAGCCAATATTTGTGATTTTTTTCTAAGAATGAAAGAGCAACTGCATAAAGAGTATTTAGAGAGTTTGCTCATGGCAGAATCTTTACTTGAATGTTTATTTGTAGTACTGTTACATTTGGGAAACAATTTTTTTCAATTAATTTCTTGAGGTATCTAACAGTAAGTTAGAAAAGGAAGAGATGGACCACTCAATACAGTCTAGTGCTCATCTTTTAGATTGTATTCATTGTACGTCATTGAGTTTGTATGTGTCATCTTGAAGAATCAGGTAGGATAAAGAAAGCACTCAAAATGTGATTGTTATATCATGAATCACTTTATATAGACCATGAATGCATTTAGGCTCACAATTACAAAAATGCTTTTAATATTAAACTACTAAAACTGCCTTCCAACTAGAGTGTTGACAGCAAGAAACCTAAGAAGATTTTATCATTAATGTGAGCACAAGTGTCATATGAGTTTAAATGACCATTACATGCCGTAATATAAAGTGAAGCAGATGCTACATACTTAGGAGCATTTTTGACATATGATTTAATTTCATATAAATATCAGGCATGGCAATTTATCCTAATTTGATACCCAATGCAGCATCATTCTTCATGTATGCCTTCTAAATATCAAATAAATTATCAGTCTTTCTATTGAATTTATTTGGCAGGTTTTGATAGCAGGGGGGCTTCAGGGATTGGTAACTTTTTTCAAAACATGTCAGAAGCTACCAGCATGCTATACAATACAAGCAGATCTAAGACAGACTCACTGCTAGCCAAAGTTGACCACATCAGTGATGGTGGTAGTGCCTCTGTGATAACAGTTTTAAGGAGTAAAAACTGCAGCATAACAGAAACTGAGAGATGACTGAGAATATGTGACTAAAACAGACTTGCAGAAACAAAGATCAGTGAAGAAGGGGAAGGCGGTGCTCTAGGCACTGGACAAGATGTCCACCTGCAACTAATGGAGGACTTCACAACACAGCAGATGGATTTGCTTAGAACCAAAACAGGCTCCTATTTAATGGTTCAACATATACAGCTAGATAGAAGAGGACCAGTTTGAGTTCAAGAAATGGTTCCATGACCATTCAATGTCTCTCACTGCAAGTTTACTACTAACTTCAGGTTCTGATGGCTGCAGAAAATTCTGTCTGAAACAAATCCACCAAAGGGAATGTGATCTAAACAACAATGAGAATTGTTCTGTGCTGCTTGAAAGTAAGGTTTGAAAGTAAGGTATTGCCCCTGCAACTCTTCAAGCAATGTAGACATAGCAAGCATTTATAGCATTGATACGAACTGAGATACTCCTATACTATATTCTACCCTGTAAGAGGTAAAAGGTTTCTAATCCTGTTGATTAAAAATTAAGTTGTTGAACTGATTCCATATGATGTGATTTTTGTGTTCCTACTTTGATATCAAATACAAAGCCAAAGCATTAAAGACTTAGAAAATGAAAAAATTGAGGTTGCTTGCCTTGGTTAAAAATGTTACAAGCTAGGCAACATTTGAAGCAAAGAATTTCCAAATTGCAATGGTATTTCAAAGATTTTATTGTTTGGTTTCTGGGTTGTTGGGGTTTTTTTCAGAGATTGACGGTTAAGACAGTGAATATTGATTTGATATTCCTGCTTTTACAGAACAATATATCATGTGAAATTATTCGCTTATACACACATTTCATAGGTGCTTTTTACTCTCTTAATGAATGCCTGACTTCAAATTATGGCGAGTGCCCACTAAAGGGTCTGTAGAGAAAAGAACAAGGAAAACAATGTACAGAACAACGTAATTCTGTGCTTTCAGAGTAAAGCTGGAAAATATTGTCTGTCAAATGTTTAAGTCGATCTGACCTGAATTAAATCGATTATGTTTTGTTTCATATCTTAATATACTCCCCTCCCCAGACACTCCTTATAAACTGAAGAAAAGAAAGATATGAAAATATATGAATGGTTAATACTAGTGTCATGTCTGCTTCTTCTCAATTGCTGTTTATGAGCCAACAGCTGGTCCAAATACTAGGCAAGCAGAGTAGTTTGTAGATTGGTTTAGTGAGTATGATCATATCTTCTGTTAGTGTCTCTTTTCCTTTTCTTCTTTCAATGACAAGAGAGAACAATTATTTTGTAAGATATTCTTTATTTTCAAATGGGAAAATATAGTTCATTAAGTATAGAGTCAGTTTAATTTCATTTCCTTGGGTTTCTGCTGGAGGACTTAAGCTTGATTTTTAGTAAATGAACCTGAGGCTTCCTGCTCCCAGGCAGGGCCTGGCAGAGATATTGCACGTATTACTGGACTCATATTAACAGTTCTGGTATCACTTTGTGGTACAGATTTTTTTGCGTATTCACTCATATTTTATCACTTGGCAAATTTACCCAAGTTTGTACCACAGCTGAAATGGGATTCTCCAGTAATTTCATAGTTTTGGAAAAGAGTTTCTCCAATTCTCTTTGCTTGAGTGTATTCTTCTTTTCAGTTATCTCTATTTGGACAGATAGAATTCCATATATTTTCTTTCTTCCTTAGCAGAAAATTAAGTAAATTACAGGTTTAGTTTTTAAGTCACAATAAATTTATGTTTTCACATTCCAGTCTTTACAAGAGAATGCATTCACTTCCACTTTCCTTCCTGAATTTTTATTTAATGTATGAAGAAAATGGGTTGTTTCATTAGCAATGTTTAGTATTAGAATTTTTGCCTTTTCTGCTTCACTGCTCTACTTTCTGATCTGACTTCACCTTCAGAAATGTTAGCTTCCTAAGCAAGTGAGAGGGTTTTCTAAATTTTCTCTATCTATTTGCCAATGGAACTCTCAAAAAGTCTTTTCATCTCTTGGATGTTTGAATATACATTTTCCTGAGAACATAAAAAATATGAAACTCCCACAATAATGAAATATTTTCAATAATGCAATTTTTAATGTTCTCACATCGTGGAATTTTGCAATATAAAGCCACAATTTATTCAATTTCTAAGTACCTACAAAGGAGCTCACAGACATACCCAAAGCTTCCTTACTGGTACTTCTGCTTCTGTGGTTCATTTCTGCTGTCTGACCTCATGCTTGAAGTGCTTGTTCAGAAAACTGATGTGAAGTCTTGTCAAATGCTTTGTTAGAGTTAAAAATACCAGATATTTTTTCACATCTTTCAATTAAAAATATTCCAAGATTTTTCTCTGCATCCTTTGATTGTTTTCAGTCTTGTTGGCGCGAAAATTTCTTCCTTTTCTTTCCAAAGTATGCCCTTTGTCAACTGGATATTTGTTTATTCCTCACTTTAATTAAAACTGGTGCAGCTTGATTACTGGTATCTTTTTGTTTTATGCACCACACTATGCCTTCACTACTTTGACAAACCAATACTGAAATAATTTAATTTCTCATTGGTAAGGTATCTGGTGGGGAGCCAGCATAGCCATCACATCCACCACATAAGTTTTTATATTTGGCTTCTTCCATTTTTAATAATTTCTCCTCAGAATTCAATAACCTTGCACACATATCTACATGAGACCTACACCTGAAATGACCATATGTCCCAGCAATTTAATGTCTCCCTGTACAGCAATGACAGTCAATAAAAATATGGCCTATGTTTTAGGCCATATGCAATGAATTAAGCTCTTGATCTGCCGGTGGCAGTGGTTCTGCTCTGGGTTGTTCTACCTTCTCAAGTCTCCCTTTCCTCCTCTTCCAGTTGGAAGTACAAAAGGCAAAGATCACAGGTTGAGATAAGAACAATTATTGTTGGGGACTTTCCATGTAAATAATTTCTTTCTCTTACACCTTTCGTTATTAATATTGTTGCTGTTACTTCTTGTTTTCTTATCTCACTACCGTTTCCAGTGAAACAAATGCTGGACTGCTCCTTCCACCATATTTTCTCAAGTGGAAGGAATCCCTTCTCCCCAGAATAGAAACTGAGTCCCTTCCCCCACCTCTCTCCTTCCCTCCCCCTCCCTACCTCGCCCCTAGCTAGCGATGAAATGAGGTGGTATAGAATAATATTTGGACCCTAGCCACACCTCCTCCTGAAACCAGCCTGAAACCAGAACACAGTGTTACTATACATTTTTATTTTATTTGTTTTGCACATAAAAAAAAAAAACCACAAAAAGTTCCAGAAATTAAGTTAGTTTTACCCTTTTAAAATACACAAATAACTCTTAAACTTGTTAATTTAAAAAAGTCAACTTAATAATATTTATGATATACCTACAGTGTGAACTCTACCTCTGTGTTACCTATTTTACACACACAAAATAATGCGTTTAAGAACTGTATGCATGAAATATATTTGTGAGTCCTATCACAAAAAGTTAGAGGCTATTTAACTTATTATAGTGTGACCAAAAAGAAACTTTTTGCACTCTGTTGTAAACACCAGTGTTTTATGCATGTAATTTTACTATTTCATTATCTGGAATGGATCTTGTATAGTTAATTTGTTATTTACCCAATGCAATAGATTTTTTCCCAAGGTTTAATAAAAGATTGTCTTTCAGATTATGATGTTCAGCACATTCTAACCATTCTAATTATTTAGTATCCAGTATGTATCGAAATGAAACTTCAGCCAAACTGATCTGCTTCCTTACTAATACAATAGTTGCTCCTTACTAATGCAAATTGCTAGTGACCATTTAATAATCTGACTTTCCAAGACTGTTAAGTATTTTTCATTGATATTTATACTTTTGTCTCATTTTTTGCTTTCAGTTCATCACTGTTCATCATGTTGCAGTTAAATATTAACACATTCCAAAGAAGACAGTCAGTTATGATCTGTTTTCCTTAGTCCTTCTTATTAAAACTGGTTGGTAAGCCTTCATGAGGTCATCTGCAGAACAACAATGTTACAGTTTCTTAAAAGCAGTAACTACTCACAGTTTCTCAATTTCTTTAAAAGCACAGTTAGAAAGACTCATTTCAATGTGCTCAGAAGGAAATAGCAGCCATAAAGCAAACATGGAATATGGATACCGGCACAAAGCAACTTGCTTTCAGTAGTACCTGGATCATGTATACAGTGGTTCTCTCAAACTACAGGTTTGAGACAGCCAGCATGACTTCAAGAAGGGAAAATCCTGTCTGACCAACCCAGCGGCTTTCCACTACATCAGTGGATAAGGGAAGAGCTACAGATGTCGTTCATCTGGACTTCTGTAAAGCCTTTGATGTGGTCCTCTGCTACACCTTCATCTCTATTTTGGAGAGGGATAGATTTGACAGAGGACTGTTAGGTGTATTAGGAATTAGTTGGATGGTTGCACCCAGACTGTAGTGGCCAACAGCACAGAGTCCCAATGTGCATCAGAAACAATTGGTGTCTGTCAAGAGTCTGTATTGGAACAAGTGTTATGTAATATCTTCCTTAATGACATAGACAGAGTGCAGCCTCAGCAAATTTGTAGGTGACACCAACATGAATGGTGCTGTTGACACACCTGAAGGATGCCATACAGAGGGACCTACCAAGGCTGGACAGGTGGGTGCACAGGAATGTCATGCAGCTTAACAAGGCCATTTTCAAGGTGCTGCACCTGGGTTGGGGCAAACCCTGATATCAATACAGGCTGAGGAATGAACAGATTGAAAGCAGCTTTGCCAAGAAGGACTTGGGAGTACTGGTGGATAAGAAACTGGACATGAGCCAGCAATGTGTCCCTCCAGCCCAGAAAGTCAATTGTATCCCTGAAATGCATCAAAAGCGCATGGTCAGCAGGTCTAGGGAGGTGATTCTGACCCTCTGCTCTGGTGAGATCCCACCTTCAGTACTGCTTCCATATGTCTTGGTCTTAAGAAAATTGTACTATTTAAATTTGAAATCAGAAGACTCTTAGGAAAATATAGAAAAAGAAACAACAGCTCTTTATTAAAAATATATATATATTATAAATATGAATATATATATATATGGTAATACAGAACACAAAGCAACAACTCAAGAACAATTAGAATTTGCACTCACAGAACCTCTCTCTTATTCGAGGCCTTTATAACTCTGGCCAACAGAGGCAACAGCATATCTCTGGGAGACAGAAGGGGAGCTGGGAACCCAGTGAGGGGTCCTATGGATTTCACAATGGCGAAGGCAGTCCAAAGGCAGCATAAAGGAAACTGACCATTCCCCAAGGTGGAAGGAGGGGAAAAGAAGCTCCTTCACAGATGGCTTCTGCCCAGGGATCCAGGGTAGAGTTCCGGCAGTGATGACAGTCTACAGGGAAAGTGATGCAGGCTCAAGGCACAGCTTAGGAGGTGATGCACTGATACTAGACAGCTGCACATGCTGGCCTATTGGGAGCAATCCAGGTCCTCCTGGGAGCCACTGCAAGACCACATAAGATGGCAACCAGGCTGCAGAGTTGAGCACAGAGTGATGTGACAAAGAGGGCAGGCATGTGAGGCATACAGAGGTTAAGTGGGGTGGAGCTCAGCTTCCCTGGGTCAGCCAATCCAAGAAGGGGAGGTATGTTTCTTGTGTGTGCTTTTTGTATTCCCCATTTTCCCACAATGCCTTCCAGTGGCCCAGGATTGGCCTGGCCATACATGGCTGTGCAGAACCACCACCACCCCTTCCCTGCCTTGCCCCCCACCACCCTGTGGATGGCAGCCACGGCTACTGGAGCCGTTCCCTGAGGAGGGAGGGGGTAAGGCAGGGGGGAAGGAGGAATAAAAAGAAAGCATGCAATGCCTAAACCTATAGCTGTGTGGTGCAGTTGAGATGGAGAAAAAATTCAATCAGAATTTGAATCCATAACAAACCAGCTCTGGGTTCCCCAGATCAGGAAGGATATCGACCTCTTGGACAAAGTTCAAAGGAGGGTCATCAAATTTATCAGAGCGATGGAGCACCAATCTTATGAGCAAAGGCTGAGAGAATTGGGATTGTTCAGACCAGAAAAGACAAGGCTTTGGCACATCACCTAGATGTGGTCTTTCAGTACCTTAGGGGAACTTACATGAAAGAGAGGGAAAGACTATTTACAAGAACATGTAGTAAAAGGACAGGGGGGAATGTATTCAAATTGAAAGAGAGTAGGTTTGGATATTACGAAAATATTCTTTACTGTGGAAATGGTGAGACATTGGAACAGGTTGTCCAGGGAAGTTGTGGATGCCCCCTCCCAGGAAGTATCAAGGCCAGGTTGGATGGGACTCTGAGCAACCTGGTGTAGTTGAAGGTGTCCCTTCCCAGGGCAGGGAGGTTGGAACTAGATGATCTTCAAAGTCCCTTTCCAAGCCAAACTATTCTATGATTCTTGACATGCAAAAGTTACTTCACTTTTACACTTTTTTAAACTGTCACATTTAAGTGGTATGCAACTGTCATTCTTTGGGGGGGAAAAAAATTCCAAATGTCATCACTTTAATAAGATATTTAACAAATCCCTTATTTTCATGTCTACTTTTGGAACTGTAGTTTACACATTTGCTGCAAACAGATCTTAGAATTGAAGCCCTCATTAAGTCTTAAGTAAATATTTTAAAAACGCTGTTGTTTTTAGGCAAAAGTGTGTTAGAAGCTGATGAGTAAGCCAGCCATAAAATAATTTTTAAAGAGCTGTGATCATGAATACATTAGTAACAGGCTGGGGATAATAAAATTATCACACAATGGAATTTATGATTCCTTTTAAAGAAGGTATGACTCTTCACAATGTATTTGAGTGCTTAGTTGAACCTGTATTGTACCTCAGTTGTACTTCAATCTGAAAACACGAGTGTTTCATAAGGGAAGATTTTAGAATGTTCAAGAGTGGGGGG
>VXBA01004278.1:99981-113948 GCA_013399895.1 Serilophus lunatus
AATTCAGAAATGATATCTTATGAATTTAAGTTCATATTCTTCAAATTGCCTTTTGTCATACAGTTTGAACTGCATCTCTGAATCAAAATCACTGTGTCATCTCTTCATGATGGAAATAATGAATCATGGGATATTTGGACAGCCATGCAAGATAAAAAGCAGTTTGGCTGAGGATCGTAATCTGTGGAAGAGACTAGGATATGATCTAAACTTACGTTTTCCGAATATCAATAATTTCCCTAATGGAAATTTGTTCCTTCTATATAAACTGGAATTAGCCTAAAGAAAAGAGGTATACAAAAATAATATAAAAATATTACAATATAACTAGATCTTTCTAGGATGCAAAAATTCTTTGAGCTGAATTTTTTTTCAGCTAGATCTAATGACTACTTCAAAAACAAGGTGTTACAGAAAAAATTAAAGAAAAATGTTTGCAAAATTTTATTATGAAATAAATTTTATGCCAGAAATTCACTAATTTCCATAGACTTCTGATGTTCTTAAAGTGAACAGATCTTTATTTTGGTTAATTAAGTGAAAATGAATTCTCCAAATTCCTTTCAGAAGCTGCATAAGATTAGTAGTCTGTGCACCTACCAGAGTAGGATTTTATGCAAATATAAACAGCAAATTTTCCTATTAAAAAACATATATTAGGCCTTGTGTTCTACATTATAACTAAAGCTAACCAGAATTATTTCCCCCATAAAAATCTCAAATTTATGAGGAAACAAACAACTCATTCAAAACAATTTTTATTCTGAAGTACAATTGTTGTACTGCATGGAAATGGTATTTCACAAATATATCTGTGTTGTAAAAAGAAAAAAATACACCTGACAAAACAGAATATTGCTAATATGATTAAAAACAAACAGAAAACCAATCAAGCAAAATCCATCCAATATTTCCATTTAACTTAAACATATAACTGATCACATGATGATCACGTAGATGATCCCACATGAGGTTATGGAAATTGTCATAGGACTTAAGAGGTAACTAAGTTATAAGGACAAGGTTCCTTCTTTAGTTGGAATTGCAAAGTAGCATAGTGTCAGGGATGGAAGATGTGCTACACTTTAGTTACCAATTCTTTGTATTACACCAGTCATCTACATAGAAGGTACAACTATCTTCAGACAATAGCTTCACATAAAAGACTTGAAACTAGGTGTTTCACTGAAGCTTCACCATTAAACATGTTAAACACTACAGGAAACTTCTGGGAATATTAGACAGTTCTGTTTGCTCCCTGTTGCACCTTTTTATGCTTATATTTCTGGAGGAACATCCTGGGCAAAGCATCCAAAAGGCTTATATAACTGATTTCTGTTGCAGAGTTGACCAAACTGTGCACAGATTCCAGTCTGATACCTCTCCCAACATCTATGGTCAGGCAGGCCAAAGAGCTACCAGCTAGCTGTGTGCAAGGGGAGGGGGTGGAGGGAAGAGGGGTGTGGGCTCAGTGCCCAGTGGTGCAAGGAACGCACGCACAAACAGTGGAGAAAGGAAAACCCCCTGGCAGACAGCAATGTGACATTTGAATAGTACGAAGGGATCCAACACAAGATTTGTGGACACACCCTCTCCCTGGTGTTCCGAGAAAGTGAAGGAGGCACCCACGCTACTGCCGTCTTCCTGCTGGTGCCTGCTGGCCTCGAGGCTCCCAGACCCTTGCCCATCTGCTCTAAAGGTCCGTGGGCTGTCGGTCCAGCCCCATCGGCTCAACCATATAGCCCTGCACTGAGCCCTGCCGCACAGGTGCTGCCCCATCTTGGTTTGCAGCAGCCTCAGGAGGAGTCCTGGATCACCCCTGTTCAGCACAAGCTACTGCTCTTTGTCACTGCTCCGCCGTGCCATGGTCCCGTGTCGTTTCTCTGCGAATTGCCATCACTGTCAGTGCTTGTTCCAGAGCCATCGGGGCTAAGGCTGTCCTCAAAGAAGCTCCCCCAGTCACCAGCATCCTAGTCCCCCAGCCCATGCCAGAAGCAGGAGTCATTCAGCTGCTCCCACACTTACCGGCGGCCACCAACAACCCTTAACATAGAGTTATCACAATAAAACCATTCTTTAATATCAGAACACTGCTTGTTGCACTGTTTCAAGACCGGCAAAATCCTGCAGATATAAAGCAGCAGAACATGCTGACAGGTGCAAGGTTTGCTATAAGCTGACATTAGTTTTGATTAGGTCTTTCAGTTTTTGTCTATCCTGACCACATATGCCCATATTTTATACGAGTTAATCTGTATTCCTATTCTCATTTCCACACTCTTTCCTAAAACCTGCTTCTCAGAAGCCCTGATTCTTAGCTTTACCATATGTAACCTCTCATTTTGTTTTCCTGCCATCTCTCTCTTCCTTGATCCTTTGGCTCATGTTTCCTACCCACATGGAAAGAGACTACTTGACATATACAAAGAGTGTTGAGTCCTCCTCTCTCTCATGAATAGCTCTAGATCCCATCTTTACTTTCAGATTTAAATACTTTTTTATCCATAGTTGATTAATAAGAACAGTAAGGTATAAAAACTTTTTATCCTGATCCTAATATGACGTTCAACCTGAGCTGCATGGCTTGGGGTTGATTACCCTAATTTTGTGTGGCAGTTTAGAGGTCAGACTAATTGGCTTCTTTGCATTTAAGGAGAAGAGGAAGAAAGACAAAAGAGATGGGTTTTAAATTTCACTATTGCGAGTTTTATTGCTTTTTTTATAATTGCTTTTTTGCATATTAATGGAAAGGAGGGACTTACTATGATAAAACCTGATTTCATTCTCAAAGCAGTTAAATTCCAGGTTAGGACAGGCATAATATTCCTAAAGGGAAGGTGAAATGGTGGTGGTGCTGCTACTATACTTGCCCCCTGTGAGCCTGCATCTGGAGAACATACAAGAAAGGCACTAGGGAACTGGACTTAGTCTCATGGAGAGTGATCATGCTGGGTAATTGACAGGAGCAGGTAATGCTCAAGGCTTGAAGAACTTGATCTGATTAGCAAAGAGATTAGAAAGCTTAGGGGAAATTTTGATTTCTGTCTTCAGTTTTCTGAAGGTGTCAGTTTCATGGAAGACAGCAAAAGATTCATCCCAAAGGTGTATGGTGAAAAAGATTAGATGCAAAAATCACAAGTTCCTGCAAGGACAACTCCAACTAAGTATGAAGAAATATTTCTCAGTGAGATTAACTAGACAGTGGAGCAAGATGCCCCAATAGGGTGTCCAGTCTTGCAACTTAGAGATTTTTAAAATATGCTTTGACAAGGCCCTGAGCAACATGACCTAACTATGAGACTAGTTCTGCTTTGAGCAAGAGGTTGGATTACATTATTTCTAAAGGTTGTTCCCAACTAAAATTATTCTATGCCTCACTAGACAGAAACAATTCATTCTGAAAGTTACAAACTCTCTATTTTTTCCTTTAGTCATGGAGTTAATTGACCAGTCAAGTACCGATGGTTTCAAAAAACAGGATGTGTATCTTGAAAGAAATGAAATTATCAATTTATATGTTGAAGAACAAATAATTTCATTAGAATATTAATGATAAGTAAGTGGTAGGATGAGAGGATGGGTGTGGAGGAGGAGATGCAAATAAGATTAAGAAGATAAATTATCCTGGAAAAAAATAATAAAAATATTAGCTCTAAATGGNACTCTTCTCCCCAAGCAGCGGCTGAGAACAGCAGCTGACCACAGCAACAACTCCCCCCCCCACCTCACCTTTTTCCCTTGACCGCTGCGGGAGAATAGGTTGGATGTAAGAAGGAGGGGGGTGGGGGGTAAAAGGTGTCTTTTAATCTCTCTCTCTCTTAGCTCTGATCTTGTTAGTAATAAATTTGATTATTATTCCCACATGGAGTCTTGTTTTGCCTGTGACGGTGATTAAGAAAGAATCTGCTATAGTCCTTATCATGAATAACGAAACCTCTCGTTATATTCTCTCTCTCCTCTATAGTTGGGCAAGGGGGAGTGAGAAGGTGGCTGTAGTGAGACCCTGGCACCCAGCCTGGGTTAAACCACTACAATGTAGCAGCAAGAATAGCTACCTTTTTAATATACTATCAGACATAGAATATTCCAAAAAGGAAAATAATCTGGAAAAATATCTGGAAAGAAAGTGATTTCTGCAAGTCATTTCACTGAAGGAAGTGAACTTTTCAGATTAAATAAATAACAGATAAAGAACTTTTTTTCTCTTTTGTTCTTTTCTTTTATTTTTTTAAAAAACGAAATAATGTAGCTGCATTTTCAATTTTAGATACTGTATGTTAATATTTTTATTTTCTTTTTGCCTCTTTGTGTGCCTAAGTATAAAGATTAATTCTAAACAACCACTTAACCAGATGCCTTTACCACAAGAATACCTATAGCTAAACAAGAAGCCTTATTAAGTGTCAAAAAGCTCCAAATTATTATTTATACTCTCAAGTGCAGTGGGTTAGAAGTTCCAGTTGTAAGGGATGCCTTGAGACATAGTATCATATGTAGTATCATCTGGAAAACAGAGAAAGAATCTCTCTGTGACTGGTAAGTGACAAGGAGAGTTATCTAACACATCTTGAGGAACAGAAGACCCAAAATTTGAGACCTTTCAGACACATGAGACATGAACATCCTGGTAAAATTTATGAAGTGATTTTTGTACACCAGATACTGTATGCAGAGCTCTGGGCAGATAAATTCCTCATGTGTGTACTATTATGGAGTTATCTGCTCCTTTGTCAAATTACTTTCAAATTACTGGAACTATGCATAGAACAATCTGTAGTTTCTTTAAGGTTCAGAGGAGTAATGCTGGGCTATGAAGCTTAAAATGACCATAGCTAAAAGCTATAGCAAAAACAAAGAATGTGGAAGTTAGAGGACGTACTCAGATGCGGTTATCACTTTAGGAGTTAGTTGATTTTGGCAGGCAAAGGTTTAGTGTCAAAAAATACAAAACCATGGCACTCAAAACCAGGATACTTCATATAGATTACTCATCTACTTACAATAAAATAGTAGTGGTTCACTAAACAACATGGTGTAGTTATCAAAGTATTTAATCATATTTTGTCTATTTGACTGAAAAAAGCTTCATATATGTGCACACACATGCAGACAAATGTGCAAATATGTCCACATGAAAATGTGTGTATATGTGTATTTCTATATTTGCTTTAGTTTGATAATGTTTTCTCTATGTTTTTATTTGTTTGTTCATTTAATATTTTATTTTCTGTTTTCCGTGGAAAACCAGCATACTGCTAGTTCCTGGATGGCCTATGCCTTGTGTGAGGTTCTTAGGTGTCAGCTGGAAATCCATACTGCTGAATTGATATTTGATACTATATATTACAGGTGCTTTGTAAAGCCATAAACAAAGAGCAATAGTTTTGGTACCTGCTTTATTGTTGGCACTTGATAGAATTACTGTATTTAAAGACTGCTGTACTGCTTATGCAATATGTTTTGTAATCATTAGTAAAGAACAATTTATAATGCCTACAGAGGAAAACTTAAAAATCTGAAAAGTTAACATTGTTTTTTCAACCTAAACAACAAGACTGAAAATATCAAGCTGAATTATTCTAAAATGTCTAGTCTGTAACAGAATAAGCAGTTATTTATTAATAACAGTTATAACAGTTATTTATTAATGTTACAACATATTTAGAATAAACTTTCCAGAGATAAAATCCTGACAAATCTGTAAATCTATTACTAGTCATAAGAGTCAATCTGTTAGGAACTATGTAAAAAATGTTCAGCATTCTTACTTTGCATAGGATAAAGAATTAGAGATATAGATACAGATAGATAACTCAAATTGAGATAATTAAATATCTCCTGTTTTAAGGAAATAGTTAAATAACATCTTTGCATAAACAATATTAAGACAGCAAACACCAAATAATTTTTACTTTAACTTCAATTCAGAAATGGACTGAGGAGATCATAAGAAATTAATTTTAATATTTGAATATCAGGTAAATTCTAGCAGAATGGTAGTGCTGTTCTAGTGTTTGAAAAGAGTAAGTGGCACATCAATAAGAGCAAATTCATCAGCATGACAAAAATTTTAAGCAAGCAGTTGAAAAAGTAGTCTGAAATAGTGTTTATACTTATATATATGCTAGAGGTTAGATAATGACTCTGACAATCAATGTGTTTTTATGGGAAAATTCAATTGCTCTGATTCTATTATTAAGATGTTTCTGAAGAACTTGTCAGGGTATTGTATGTTAAAAATGTCATATGTTGTATGACAAAACACATTAATTCTATTTTATACATGCTAAATAAATTTAAAAGCTTGTTAAGTCCTGGTTATTCCCTAGTTTAAGTTTATAAACTTCAATTAGGTACTTTCAACAAAATCCAAGGATGATTAAGCCAAATAAGTTCTGAGTTAGTTCTTAGAGGTTCCTCCTGTCTCATTCAGCTACAAGAGAACCTGGATAATATGGTCTAGATCTTTGTTAATGATCAATGCAGTTCAATGTGAATGTATAATGAAAGCAACAGGCCTGAGTACTTCCTGCCCACACTGTATATACTTTGGGGGAAAGGAAGACTTCTAAAATGTTTTATGTCCTCTATAGTTAAACAATTCTTGGTAGAAAGCACTTTTAGTTAAGGAAAAGAAGACATGACAGGAGCTAGTAGCTAGAAGTTAAAGACAGGCAACTTCAAAGGGGACATGTTGCTCAGCTATGTTTGGGATTCCTTAAAATGGAATCGTCGATTTGGTGACATCAGGGATCGGGACCCTCTGAAACCACAACTGCCCACAAAACATACAAGCCTTGTGTGCATGGTGCTGTTAATCAGAGGATCCAGGAAAGAAAGATAGACTATATACAAACTGTAGAAGGGCCAAAATGGAGAAGCTAATGGAGTCTCTAATGGAGTCTCATGGAGTCTCTCTTTATTGCAAATTCATCTGGTTTTGTAGTCCAAAGATTGTTTTGGTTAATACAGCCAATAGACAAAAGGAAAGGTGGTCATGTGTCAGTGTCTCAGAGCCGCAGTACAGTCACAAGGTGATGTTTACATACCTAAGACATTATACCATAGTCTGGACATGCTGCATTAATAATTTAGCATGCTACAGGGACAGAAGAAATTTTATAAGCAATTAACACAGAGCAAATCAGAAATGGAAGTGATGTTTCTCCAAACCTTGAAAGCTTCAATTAAAGACTAGTAAATTTGTGATGTAAAACTTACACTGTGATACACCAAAGTGTGGATTAAACCCAATTGTGTCGAGGTAGAATGTAATTGTCAGTGTCATATACGGCAAACCATGCTGGATGACAATGCTTCTTGATCTGGAGCTCCATGAAGAGACAAAGAACAAAGCCTCATTTTTCCTAGTCCTGCATAAAACTATAATTTGAAAATCTAATGGAAATTTAATTTGAGATTTATAATAAGATGTTACAGGTGGCAAAGGGAGGAAAAGAAATAGATGCAGTAAATCAAGATAAACTCATTTGGTGTATGGAATCACTATGCACACCACTTGCATGGCAATGCTAGATTGACATTTTCTTTCTCAAACAATAAACTTTGCATCTGTTATACTATCAATATGTCTAGGTTTGAGACAGTGAGAGTGACTATTTAACAACACTGGACCAAGAGCTCATTAGAAGGTGTAACAAGATTTATTAAAAATAAAAATATGAATGAAGAAATGTTTGCATATAAATATGATACTAGCCACAGGGAATGAAACAAGAACAAAAAAAAAAAACTTGAAACCACGTCCCCCAGCCGACCCTGAAAAAAAACAAAAACACCTGAGACACACATCCCACTACTACCACCAACCCCCCAAACCCAACAGCACACAAAAAAATTAAAACTCTAACGAAAGGATCCAAGTCGCAAGGCAAACTGTGTAGTCGGGGTCAGGGATCTGCAGCAGTCTTCTGCCGTGGGAAACATGGAGCACCTCAGGAAGGAAAATGGGAAAGAATCAAAAAATAGGTTACATACATATCAGAAGTCCTTTTCTTGGGTGCTTAAACCATGACACAATAATAAACAGCCTGCCACTATTATACAGATTTTCAAATACTTGTCATCTCTGAAAAGAGATGAATTACTATGATTGCATACAGGCTTGCTTTTCTGGAGGAGGATTGAAGAGTCAAAAATAATCTTTTCTGAAAACAGTATCATTTTTTAAAAGACAGCTTAATATTCAGGGGTCTTGACACTCAACTAACTAAAAAATTATTATAAAAATACTATAAAAGATGAAGCTTGAAATCCACTAATCCTTAATAAGTATTAATCTCTTAACTACTTTAAAAAAGAGTGTTTCATTTTCAGGAGGAAATACTGCACAAGAAATTATGTCCTGAGCATGTGCTGTTCAACATTAAAACACCACTGGGATTAGTTTCAATTAAGAAAATTAATCCGAAATTGGTTAGTGAGCATTCTGACACAGCAGAAATTCGATTTTTAATATAATAAACAGGTCTTTCCACTAAGAAAGAAAAATATCTGCAGTCTGTTTTAATATATCCCATTTCTATGCGCATCAGAGAATTATGGTCAAAGATTTACTTGAGAATACACTTTGTTCCATCAAAATGACACAAAGTCTTCTTCAACAGCATGGCCAGTAGTAAAGCAAGGACAAGTAAAGAGCAAATGTCTAACTGCTCTAGGATCAATAAATTATGCAAATGGAACATGCCACAGCTTAAACTCTGCAAAGTTTTTCTTGTAGAACAAGTAGCATCAAAGATAATGACAGAGAGGCTTGTGTGACTTTGAATCTGTTTTTAACACTAGGATTCCACATGGAAGCCTGAATAGAAGAGGTACAGCATTTAAAACTAAAATCTAAAAAAAAAAAAAAAGAAAAGTTAATATGAATTGGAATATAACTATAAATAAATATATTAAGAAGCGTATGTGTGTATAACACACCATTGATGTCACAACTATAGTTTGTTGATAACATTAAGTCATCATTATGCTTATAGTAAATGTTTATGTCATTCCTGGCTTGTCCCTTAAAGTCTCATAGTCTTTAAGAAACTTTATTAAGTTGATTTATCTGTACTGGGTTTGCATGACAAGATTTTGAAATCAGGAGGGCTACAGGGGTGACTTCTGTGAGAAGCTGCCAGAAGCTTCCCTCATATCTGACAGACCCTAATGCCAGCTGCCTCCAAGATGGACCCTCCTCATGTCAAGTCCAAGCCCATCAGTGACAGTGGCAGCACCTCTGGGACAGCAGACTTAAGAAAAGGGAAGAGTGGGAAGTTGTGCAGAAGGAAACTGAGTCTGGAGAAGAGAAAAGTGAAAATATGTGAATGGAACAGCCCTGCAGACACCAAGGTAAGTGCAGAAGGAGGAAGACAAGGTGCTCCAGATGACAAAAAAGAGATTCCCCTGCAGTAGGTTGTGAAGACCATGGTGGTCCACAAGGGAGCATTTATCCACGTGCAGTCCCTAGAGGGCCTCATGCCAGAGCAGGTGGATGCCCAAAGGAGGCTGTGACACTTTGGGAAACCCATGCTAGAGAAGGCTCCTGGCAGGACCTGTGGCCCCATGGGGGAGCTGGGAACAGAGAGCAGCCTGTTCCTGAAGAACTGCGCTCTGTGAAAGTGATCCACACTGAAGTTCATGAAGAAATGCAGTCCGTGGGAAAGATAGATGTGGAAAAGTTCATGGAGTACTGTCCCCTGCAAAAAGGGAATCCCCAGGTGGAGCAGGTAAAGAATGTGAGGAGTTTTCCCCTGAGGAAGAAAGAGCAGTAGAGACAACGTATGATGAACTAATCACAAGACCCATTCTTTGTCTTCCTGAGCTGCAGGGAAGAAGGATGTAGAGAATCAGGAGTAAAGTTAAGGCTGGCAGGAAGGAGGGGTGGGGAGATTCTAAGGTTTGGGTTTTCTTCTCTTTGTTCTGATTTGATTAGTAATAAAATTAAATTGCTTTTTCACAAATTTACACTGTTTTGCCTGTGATGGTAATCACTGAGTCATCTCTCCATGTCCTTATTTTGACCCATGAGCCTTTTGCTAAATTTTCTCTCATCTGTCCTGTTGAGAAGGTAGCTAATGGAGCCTTAGTAGGCACCTGGTACTGATCCAGGGCCAACCCACCACAATGTCTTATTTTCTTTATTGTCATGTTCCTGATTTAGTAATTGCAAACCCCATGGCAGACTGAAACAGATGGTTTTGAGCTAATGAGCAGCTTTTGGGGGCATTTGGAGTGCAGATAGAAGAGGGTAAAGATTAAGAGAAATTCTGGGAGACTCACACATTTGGACTCAATGTCCTATTTCTGGAAGCTTATGCTTATGAAGTATGTTAAAAAAACAAGACACATTCCTACAGCTTAGTCACACAGAAGGAAAACTAGAAAGGAGATATCTAAAGAAATAGGGCCTAATATCCCAGTGATTGTCCAGATTCTTCCAAAATGTTGAAAAGTTGTTTTCTAGGAGTTTCCAGCCTTAATTCTAGGAAATAAAGGGTTTTTTCTTGTTTCAAAGGCAAAAATTAACTATAAATCAGAGTAAATATTCTCAGCTTCTGTATCTCAGTATCTCAGAAACTAATGAGGGAAAAAAAAAAATAGAAAAACCATTAGTTGCACAATTAGCTTCACTTGATCCATGCACTTTCCTAGCAGTTTAAACCTTTATATGTGCTCCTAATATAGAACTACTAATGATAACTAATTGAGCACCCCAGTAAGCCTTTGACTTCCTTTTAATATGATAACTGGCAAACACGACCTGCATGTATTTCAGTCAACATCTTGGGAACCACAACATTTATATTGGTTTATATCCTAATTTTACTGATTAATTTGATTCCCCTTAGCTGTTAAAACTAGATAATTTGATCTGGAAATGATATGACGCTTCCATTAAGAGCTGAATGTTATTCACATACTGCACAGTAGAACATAAAAAATAGACCTGTCTTGCACAGGTTTGCAATACACAATATCTGTGGAGAAATGAAACAGGAAATAAACTTGCTGCAACGCAATGAGCATGTAATGAACATAAAATAGCAATATTATAAAAGTGTTAATAACTGTTTATTAAATATGAATGTTTACGATTTCCATCAGACAAGTCTGTTTCATTTATCACAGTGTACTTTGGTGACAATGAAGGCACAATGATGAAGACAATTTATTCAGCTTCATTATCTAAACTACTGTGCTTTAATACTCCTGCTATTCTAACTTTCCTATGTATCCTCTCAAGGATACCATTATACGCTTGATATTTTTCTGTGGGTTTTTTTTTTGTTTTTTAATTTGTTTTTGGGTTTGCATAGTAATAAGTCACTAACAATACCCAAACACTTTCTTAATCTGCCTCACACATATTCATCTTAAAACTTACATATATATTTGTAAGGACAAAATAGATCTGGTTTTTACAGACATCCACTACTACATTTATTGTTATATTTATTTATGAAGAAATAATCACAAAATTTATTTGGGTTCAAAGAATGAAACATGGAGATTCATATAAAATTATAAAGTAACCACACAGAAAAGACATATTTCTGAGGATATAAGGACAGCAATGTATCCAGGAAAAAACTATGAACAGGAGGAGATAAAAAAACCTAAGATAAAATAAAGAAGCTTTATTCTGTTTATTCAAGGGCTTTCAGATTCTTATATGCTGTTTTCTTTTCCAGATACAATGTCATCCTAGTGTTTCCTGATAGACGCTGACATATCATTTGCAGCAACTACTTTCATTACCTCAGAATGACTCTGCTCAGTGGTTGTCAGGCTGCACCTGGAGTCCAGTTCTGGTCCCCACAATTCAAGAAAGACTTGGACAGACTGGAGAGTTTCCAAAGGAGGACCGCGGTGACGATCAAAGGGCTGATCTTTGAGGAAAGGCTGAAGGAGTCAGGTCTTTCCTCTCTGGAGAAGGAATGGCTCAGGGGGAAACTCATCACAGTATTCCAGTGCTTAAAGGGTGGGTGCATAGAGAACTGAGGTTGTCTCTTAAGAAGGAGTAACTGGAGAAGACCAGGGAGAAGTAGTGTAAGCTACACTGGGAAAGGTTTCATTTCAATGTAAGGAAGAAATTTTTTAAAATGACTATGATCATTTGCTGGAACAACCTCCCCAGGGACATAGTAAGATCCTTGTTGTTGGAGGTTTTCAAGATGCAATTGGACAAGATGCCACATGATCTCATCTGGGCTCCCCTTCCCAAGAAAGTTTGAACCAGATAATCTTTTGAGGTCTCTTCAAACATGGGCTATTCTATGATTCTGTGAAATGACCAACCTACTTTACTTGCTTCCACCTTTTTTTTGTAGTGACATAACTGAAATAAATTCTCATGCTTTATTTATTACTCTTTTGGTTTGGTTTGGTTTGTTTGTCCCCACAGACAATTGGTCTCTAGAGGAACAGGCAAAGTTATGTGCATGAATTTCACCAAAAATATTTGGTTGATGCTACCACATGATACCTCTCTGCTGCCTCATATTTTATAGATATTATAGTACTGTTGCTTCATGTTTATTTTGCCTTAAGGTACTGTTGCAGGCATCAGCCTACAATATATTACAGGCTGTTATTTATATTTTTCTTTTTTTTTTAATAAAAGATACTGTTTGGATACAGAGAAACATAATTCTGGAAATCTTGACAGGTATCCATTAGAAAAAAATAGAAAACATATTTATTTAATTCATCAAAAGGCAGCAGCTTATCTTTATGATATCTCTGTTCATCTGAAAGAATTAAACTGTAACTGCAGGTAGCATATTTGCCTATGGAAACAGTCCTATTAGGGTACTGTTAATCAAGGGAAGAAGAGTGGGTGGAAAAATACTGACACAAGTGATAACTTGAAGTATAAATACTCTAGAGCTGACAATAAAAGGGAGAAAGAAAATGTTCAGAGTGAAAGGTTCAAAAAAAAAACAACATTCAAAACCTAAAGATGAGAAGGATAGTGCAGGTAGAGAAGTAATGAGATGACAGAATCACTGTGCAGGGAGCAATGGTAGAAGGAGGAAGAAAAAGCTTTCCTCCTAAACAGTTTATTTGGCCAGTAGGAGAATCAGCAACATAATGGTGAGAACCAAAAGTTAGAAATTGGATTTTTATTTTGTATTTTCAAGTAGAAAGGAATGTACTGACACTTTTTGCTATTTCTATTCATTTATCCCAAGGAACACAGCCACCTAACCTAAACACCGCCCTTTATTCAGAATGATATAATGTCCTTAGTTTTAATTCAGAAACTTGTTCAACAGAAAACTTTTTTCTTTATATGACTGATATGTTAAGGAAAGTTCCCAGTTTGACCATTCACAAGACTCTCTGGCAGTGTGGGGGTTTGAGAGGGGAGGGGAGGGAGTTGCAGGGTTATTAGAGGGAGTGAGGGGAGGAAAAGAGATGTTTCCTTTTAAACCCTGGGGTTTTTTTGGGTTATTTCCCCTCTCCTTCCCTTAATAACTTTCCCTCGCTTTCCCCCCCGACTCACCGAAACGTGGACCGGCAACGATTGCCGGCACACGCGCGGCCCCGGCTCAGCTGTGCCGGCGAGGGAGGACGCCGGGCGGGGGGCAGCTGGCTGCCAGCGCTGATCATGACCCCGGGGGGGAAGGAGGGGGGAAGCCAGCAGGCATAGCACTGCTGTGGGTTTGAGTCCCATGCCAGTGCTGTCCCGGTGCTGTCCCTGGGTGTCGGCGGTTGGCTCTGGCGGCGGACACAGCCTGCAAATCCCTCCTAACACGGAGCAGCCTCGCGCTGCCACGGAGGCACTCCAGTGGCTACGCCGACCCCCGTGCTGCCATGGGGAGCCTGGCATGGGGTCCCGGTAATCCCAGCCACCCCCGGGGGCAGCCCCTGNTGGGGTCCCGGTAATCCCAGCCACCCCCGGGGGCAGCCCCTGCGTGGCATTGTGGCTGCAATGGCTGCTCAGGCAGCTC